>JAKUCM010000458.1:0-20299 GCA_023374145.1 Lepidium sativum
TCTTGCTAGGTTTAGTCGAGTGTCTGTTAGGTGATTGTGGTTATTAGTATGTTTTTCTAGTGGGTTTTTTCTATATATATAGATATTGACAAAATAGAATAAAAAAAAGTGCCAGGGGTGGGCAAAATAACGTATGATTGGAGTGGGACCCAATAAAATAGGCAAAGCCCTGTCAGTCCACATGCTCCCTCGTCTCCTTCTCATTCCCACATTTACTGCTTCCATCAATGTTGTCAATTACCACCATTTTTTCCTCTATCTTTTCTTTTCTTCCTCTTTTTCTATTTTTATTTTTTTAACATTTTACTGTATCACTTGGGAACTGAGTGGACTAAATTATTAATTTTTTACCACTAAGTATATACATATCTACCAAAACAGAATTTAATATTTAAATTGTAAATTATAATATTTATCGATTAAATAGTTAACAAAAAAAAAAACTGTGTTCTAGAAATTATATAGAATAGAATCGAGAAAAATAAATAAAAATAGATTTGCGTAATATAGTTTTCAGAAAATAATAGACTTAAAATAAAGTATTTTAAATATGAATTTACATTTAACTACAAATTTATGAATTTTATATTTTATCTTAAAAACAAATTTCCATGTGTGCATATTTTTGACTAATTTTTAATAATAATATTTTACTGATAAATCTAAAATGAGATAAGCAGAAATAACTCATATATGTATATATATATATATATATATAAATTACTCAAATTCAACAAAATAATTATAAAATAGTATGAAAAATATATGAAACACATGCCTTGTCTAAATGTCTAAACAAAACCAGAATACTCTTATATTATATTTCAGTTGGCCAGAGACACAGCTTAAAACAGCTATTTATATCTCTAGTTTCTTCTTACTCACTCTCTCCTTTGCCAAGAAGATTTGTCGGCTATTCTACGTTATCAATTTCAACACAAAATCAATCTTAATTACTCACATAATCAAACTTAATTATAACATTATTAAATTACCAATTTTTCTCCTTCTCTATTACTAGTAGTATTTGTTTTCTTTCCCAATATTCATTTTTATTTTCGATATATTCTTCTTTATATTCCTTTTTTGTATTAACAAAATCAATTTATAATGTGCATATAAGGCTGTCATTTCGGCGTCAATCTTATTCCTACCTTATTTTCCTTTTAAGAAAAATACAAATTTTAATTATTTATGTTTCTGTAAATCAAAATTCGTCTTTTCTGTCAATCATACCGTTTTTGTCTCCAATAAATTAATAAAGCTTCTCTGTTTTCTGTGGTCTCGTTCTGAAGAAGAACTCTTCTTCTTCATCCTCTTTTTTTTTCCTATTCTTTATCTGCGTCTGGTTACATTTGGCGCGAAAAGTTCATAACTTTATCACTTTTCTCTTTTATTATCCGACAGCTTCATTACAAATACAGATGTCAGTAAGTGTGTTCTCTCTTTTTGTTTTTCTCTGAATTACATTCCTACTTCTGGGTTGTCACTTTCTGAGATTTCGTCTCCAATCCCAATAACTTCTTCATTTCCATAGATCCAATCCGAAAAGATACCATTTTTATTGTTCTTCTGTTCTCAATTGTAGCAGGTGGTAACATTTTTGGTATTGGCATTAACCAGTTTGATTCCAGTTTATGCAAAAATCCAATTATGCGACGAACTTGGACAGAGATCATTGAATACAAGACCACACAGTGTCTCAATTACAGATTTTGGAGCTGTAGGAGATGGCAAAACGCTAAACACTCTTGCGTTTCAAAACGCTGTTTTCTATTTAATGTCTTTCGCAGACAAAGGTGGAGCCCAACTTTATGTCCCACCGGGAAAATGGCTCACCGGAAGTTTCAGTCTCACCAGTCATCTCACTCTGTTTCTGGAATTCGGCGCCGTTATAGTCGCTTCTCAGGTATACTTCCTTAACCTTCTGACATTTACCCCAAAACTTTTTAATTTGTCTAAAAGACCCTCCAAATTGTAATGATTTTTGTAGGATCCATCACACTGGGAAGTTGTTGATCCTTTACCTTCATATGGAAGAGGAATTGATTTGCCTGGAAAACGATACAAGAGTTTGATAAACGGTCAAAACCTACATGATGTTGTTGTTACAGGTAACAAAACATCATTTGATGTCAATTTCACTAATTATTATAATATGCTTCTAATCAAATCAATAATGTTGTTAGGTGATAATGGAACTATTGATGGACAAGGCTTGGTTTGGTGGGATCGGTTTACTTCTCATTCTTTGAAGTATAATCGTCCTCACCTAATTGAGTTTATATCTTCTCAAAACTTAACAGTCTCAAATCTTACATTCTTAAATGCTCCAGCTTATACAATTCACTCAATCTACTCCAGGTAAGAGCTTGTTCAACACCATTTAACACCTAAATGTGTTTGGTAAACTCTTGAATCTAATCATTATCGTGATGCAGCCATGTATATATTCATAAGATATCAGCTCATTCTTCTCCAGACTCTCCTTATACAATCGGTATTGTACCAGGTTAGTTGTATTTTGATACACTACAAGCTACTTTGCAGTTTGATCATTTGCAGACCTGTTATCCATTGAAGTCTATGTTTTGTTATGTATCTCAGATTCTTCTCATAATGTATGCATTCAAAATTCTACCATTAATGTGGGTTATGACGCGATTTCTCTGAAAAGTGGTTGGGATGAATATGGAATTAGCTATGCTCGTCCCACTGGGAATGTTCATATCAGAAATGTTTACCTTAGAGGAGCTTCTGGTTCATCCATTTCCTTTGGCAGTGAAATGTCTGGTGGAATATCTGATGTTGTTGTTGATAACGCTCATTTACACAACTCATTAACCGGCATTGCATTTAGAACCACAAAAGGCAGAGGAGGTTACATCAAAGAGATTGATATTTCAAACATTGTTATGTCGAGAATTGGTACTGCAATTGTGGCTAATGGTAGCTTTGGATCTCACCCGAATGATAAATATGATCCAAATGCTCTCCCACTTGTGAGCCACATCAGATTAAACAACATATCTGGACATGATATCAGTGTTGCAGGAAAACTTTTTGGGATCAAAGAGTCTCCTTTTAGCTCATTGGCTTTATCGCATGTCTCTTTGTCAATGAACTCGGCTTCTACTGCTTCGTGGCAATGCTCCTATGTTTACGGAACTTCAGATTCTGTGATTCCTGAACCCTGTTCTGAACTGAAGAAAGATGATAATGTCTATGGTAAAGCTGCAGTCTAATGAAACTGCAAAAAAAGACACAAAGCAACAACTCTTCTTGGTATTCTTTCTAGGATTCATCAATCATTTCATATTTTGTGAAGTTTTATAAACCACATTGTCTTATAGATCGTAGATGTTTCTTTTGGTTATCCGTTTTCAATTCTTCATTCATGTGTAAGCAAAAATTTTGTTGCGACAGTTTTCCAGATGCCTCAGTAAATGAAAAAGAGAGATCTTTCATCATTACTTTCATTTTCCAGATATATATTTCAATACAAAGCTTCATGGGACTTCTCGGTAATCACTGTCCCGAACATATTAATCAACTCTGTCAAGTGAAAGCAGAGCGAACATAATCTGGCTTTTTAAGTAAGAACATAGGAAATGTCGAACAAAATCACCTTTTCTGTCTTTTTCACAAAGTTTTTTGTTGAATTAGCAAAAACTTGAGAGTCCAACAAGTTATTATTATTATTTAAAACTATGAAAGTCGACCAAAGGAACGTACTTTGTTTCCGTTTATGCACATAAGAGGTTCCAAGGTACAATGATAATAATATATGGATGTAACACTGCATCTCACTTATATAACCTACAACGTTTTGCATCATACACTGAGACCATTATAACAACATCAACCTCAGATTTTCTTTCTTCTCATGCATCAATCACAACAAACGTGGACTATTATTGGTATTTAGAAGTTGTCTCCAAGCATGGTTGACAACAACAAACCCTGAACAAACTCACTCTTCTTCGCCTTCTCTTGATCTTCACCAGAGAGTGGAGCTTCTCGAATATCTCTGCATAAATTGAAGCCAGATACAAGTGAGAAACAAGCCCTATACCGGAAGCTAATGGATATGACATACCTTTTAATTGACTCCTTAGAGAAGATTTTCGTAGCGGAGTTTCCTTCAGTCAAAGGTGTAGCAGATTTGTTTGCAGACTCATTAGCTGAAGGAGAATTGAACATAAAGGATGACAACAGCGGATCAGAATCGATATTGATTGAAGAAGTGAAACTTGAAGATCCACCAAGAAGAGACTGTAAGTTTGCTTCCCGGAGTTCCTTCTTCAATGCAAGATAGGTAGAGCTGTATCCTCCTCTTCTCAGCCTTCTCCTTCGCTGAACGTAGAACTCTTATCAAGGAACAAACAAACAAATTCACCCGAAATTCTACCAAAGGATTGTATTGCATACTATCCAGAACCACTATGTAGACAGATTAAACATCAGATATTGGAAAGAAAAATTATAAGATCAAGCTATCAAAATTGAAAGGATATCTTAAAGAAATTTGCATGTTGTGTAGTAATATGGCCAACGATATTCAATCCCACCCTCTTAGTGCAGACAGGACAAACCTGAAAAAACAGAGAACACATTTGTTTTTAATCACCATGTTTAAAAGCAAACAGATATGTAGCTCAAAAAATAGCATATACGGATCATGAAAGATCACTAATTTACCGACCGAATAAATGAAATATTCCAAGATTGGATTCACAAGGCTGCTAAATGGATTACAGTGCTCATCTGATAAGAAGAAACAACAGGTAGGCAGAGCATTTCATCATCACGAAGAGCAAAAAAATAAACCAAAATTTTCAAATTTCAATCAAGCTTCGAACTTTCTTATATGCAAACCAAATTATGAAACATCGGATCAAAAGTCAAAACTAAAAACCAAGACTTGATTAACCTAATAACCAAACAAATCATCCAGATTTATCAAAGCTAAAGCAAGTTTGATGATCATTTTAATTACCCCATTCTTAGCTTCAACAGGATGTTCTTCATCAATGTGACAACAAAGCCCAACAATGTCAAAATCTTCAGCACAAAACGGACAGATAAACTCAGCCTTTGAACCATCTTCTCCTTCAAGATCTTCATACCCTCCCCCTAAATACAAATCTTCCCCCCAAAATTTCATAGATCAATATCATGACGAAACCCTAAGAAAGAAAGAACACGACTATGAAAAGGAGGTACGAACCTGATCGGGATGGACACCGTCTGGAAGACGAAGAAGAGAAAACAGAAGGACAATTGATCCATGAATTGGAATCCATATTCTCTGATTGTTTACGAAAAAGAATGAAACGAAGATTAAAGGAGACAAATTGAATGAGTTGAAAGAAACCCTAGATTGAAGGAGGAAGGAGAGAAGAGGGACGTAGAAAATGGAGAGAGAGTGGAAGAAGCGAAAGACTTGTTACCGAACTACAAGTTCGGAGGATAGAAGAAGACAAACAAAGGCAAATGTAATAAATAATATATTACAAGTTATACCCTCCAATCTTATATTTATTTATGAATTTGCCCCTTTGAATATCTGTCGTTCACGCGGTTTGGGTTTAGATTGGACCGAACAGAAATGAAGTGGTTTCGTTGTAATGCTTCACACGTGTTGTCTTGTTTTACCACAAACTTAATCCATTGCCTTTTTATAATATGAAACTGCTTACGACTATGATTACTTTTATCTAACTTTTAGGAGATTATGAGTAATTAGAGTTTCTAAGAATTAAATAATGATTAAATTAGGAAAAAGTAGAGTTAAGAGATGTATTTTTGTTTTGAGTTTGTATATGTGATTAATGGTAGTTTCTTAGATGAGTTTCTTAAAGAGAAAAAGAAAATGCTAACAAATAACAATAACAGGGAAATATGATAAAGGAAAACTGATACCTTCAATGGACACTTGTAGATGAAACCAAAAGAGTTTCAGCAACAATGACAGCTTCAACTGCATCTCTGGGGACTGCAATAGCCAAAGAATTTTGAGGCTGAAGAACGCCAAGACTTGTATATATAAAGGAAACTCATGCATTATGTTTGTTTTTACTGCTCCTGGATCTACTGCTCTACAACAACAAAACAAAAATCCAAAAACTTATAACCCAAATAGTGTGCTTAATTGTTTCAATACGCTTAACTTAACACCAGTTGTTTCGATTATGAATAGTATGAACACATAAGTGAGTGAATAGATTATATAGAAAGTGTACACGACAGAGACGTGATGTGAATCATCCCTGAAGCGAAGCTGTCTATGCAGCTCGTACGAGAAAAGTAGAAGGCATACTATTTCACAAAAGATCAATAACTGCATCGTATCATCATGATACAAGGGGAAACAAATTTTGTAATTTTGATTGAGTTTCCTTACGTTTAGAATATTCATAGATACTAGTACAAGGATATTGCTTTGATCTCGAAAAGTTCGCTCCAGTAACATAATCCTTGTCAAACCTCCCAGCAGAAGCTACAGAGAAAAATACCAGGATATGACAATAAACAGCTTACTCTCATTTCATGATAGAAAAACATTATATAGATTAACTGTGAGAAACAATTCACCATAACGATGTGTAAAAGATGTAACATTTACGACTCGTGAAGGCACATAGCTGTTAATCAGAAGCGGTAAGAGAAGTTTGGTCAGAGAGAAAGCACCTACATAATTTGTAGCAATCATCCTGACAAACACGGAGACAAAAAACGTTATATTTGTTCAAAAGTAGAGATGAGAAAGTGCAACCTTTTAGATTTCAAAATCACTGAAACCTTACCTATCAAATCCTTCAACAGTCGACCGACTTGAGGTAGCCATTATTCCAGCATTGTTCACCAAAAGCTGGACTGAAGAATGTAAATTTGATTCTAAAGCCATTGCTCGAAAGAGTTTTTGAACTTCAAAATTGATTGAAAAGATGATAGGTCAACTTCAAAAGCTTTGAGTTGAGCATCCTCATTCTGCCTCTTAATTTCACTCAACGTATGTCAAAAGAAAGTCTCAAGCACAAAGATTTTTGCATCAAAAAAAAAGTGAGAGTAGAGGTTATTTTATTGGTCCAACTGTAAATTCAACAAAGATTTAGCCACTGGTTCACTTTGAATATATGGGAAAGAAAACATATGTTCCAAGTAATCCACTGCTATTGTGTTGGCTCATATCAACAACTATTACATGAGAGATTAATTCTAGCACATATCCAAATAAGCTCTTATCTGAATATTTTCAGATACACATAAATATTTGTAGATGAGGAACCACTCTAGTTTCTAAGAAATGAAAAAAATCAGTAGTTGTTTTACCAAGAACAACGTAGAAACTCTTCCTTGAAAGAGAAAATGTAGTGGCCTTACCAAGGCCTGAAGTAGCCTGCAATAAATTCAAATGCATGACACTATAACCCAAACCAATAAAAGTTATAAGACTATTTGGTATAATGGAGACATTACACTAGATAAGTAGATGCAATGAAGAGGTTTAGTTTACGCCAGTGATAACACAAACCGATTTGTGCGAAGTATTCCATAAATGATTGGAGGAAGAAGATTTATAGCCAAAGATCCTTCTTTTGAGCAATTAAAAGTAAGAAAAGATGAGGGCCATGTTCCAAAACAGATAAACTGCAAAGCCTCCATTAGATTTTTCATTTGAATCATCAATTGCACCAAAGTATTTCAGAGATGTTTACTTATCAGAAGCAAGGAACTATATCTAAGCAATAAATGAAAACAGCATGCACCATTAAATCTATCTTGAAAATTTCGGGTTCAAATATCAGACTGTGAAATAACTTTTAGATTGCTCCATTGGATGTATCTGGTTTCAAACTCAAAATTTACTCAGTATATTGAATGGATATTAATCAAAAGAAACTGGGAACAGACTCAATGCAAAGGGTATTCTCAATAAGTATGAAGTGTTCCAGATTTCACAGGAATCAGTAGTTAAAGACAACGAAAAAGCTGAAATTAATGGAATTACCTCTCGATATTTTGCTAAAATTGGAGAAGAGAAACAAAGGGAAATAGACTTTGGGTTTTAACAGAGCCAAGTGAAGCGAAGAAGAAAGTGTTGGGGTCCCCCACCAATCAGCTCTAGCCACATCAAGGGTTCTTAAGCCCAAAAACGTTTCTTAATTAAGAAACGTTTCTAACCCAAAATAATTTTTTTCATTTATTTTTAATCCTATAATAACCTAAGAAACCCACTAAATACCATGGATAATGATGGTCTGTCATTTTTATTAATTAATCTACACCTTACCCAAAAGTTAATTATCACTCACTCCGTTTCATTTCATATTAGTTGTCATTGTAGGTTAATTTTTTTGTTTCATTTTAGTTGTCATTTTTATTTTCCAATATATTTTTAATATAAAATGATTTCATTTGCCCCTAACTAAATAAATAAAGTATTAAATGGTTTGGAATTTTAATATTCAATCAAGGCCATAATAAAATATTTAACTATTTTCATAAACTGTATGAAATATTGTAGAATGAAATTAATATAAAACGGAGTGAGTACTAATACAATTATTTTTTTATCCATGTACGAATTATTCTTTTATGGAGGGAGACATGAGTCATATCAATGAAGAAAAAAGTGAAGAAAAGAAGTTGCATGTGAGGAAAGGGAATAAAGTGAATTAATTTCTTTAACAATAAATAAGTAAGAATCCAATTAATGTTTTGCCAACCAACAGATTTTAAGCTTTCTTTCCTTTTTCCCTTTGTTGTTTTTGTTTCATTATCACTTTTGTTTTATTTAAACAAAATTCATACGACTAGTTAATTACTTCTACTCACATGCCGACATACTACATAGTAAATACTCGTTATGTTTGCATCAATATGGTTATTTGCTACCAACAAATCAACGGTTGAAAAAAAATTATTTCATTTTGACTTATTTATAAGCATGTGTATAATTATTTCGAACTCACTTATCTATGGACGTCTATAAACAATCTTCGTTTGCATTTTAAGAATTACTAACTCTTTTTTACCAATAGTGGGGTCTTTTTATTATCTACCAATTGAAATGGAAACAACTCAAACTCTAAATATTATTAATTAAATCATCCTAACAAAAAAATAACTCAATTTTATTCACTTTTATCTAATTATATTACTTAACCTCTATAATGGTAATTATTTAATCTCTATAATGCTATTAAGTAACTATAACAAAATAACACAAAAACCCTTATCTATAAATAACTTGTAATTGCGTTATACACCACACAAGCACAAGATCGTCACTTTTTGGTCACCAATCTTCAGTCGCCATGTGTATTCTCTTCCTCACCAATTAAAACAATCAAGGTGACTCCTACCTAAATGTCTATCAACTTTAACATTTTTTACTTCATTCCAAAAACTGACACCTAGTTATTTGACGAGGATCCAGTCATGATACAAAACATAGTTCTCCTGTTTCTATTCAATTTCTTTTATCGACTTTTGAGATTAGTAATTTTAATCCAAAAGGTGTTAAAAGTTTAAATTAATTTCATATGATTAAAAGTGAAAAGGAAATATTATGGGAATCTCATCTTTTTGTGTAAAAAAAGTCAGACATGCTTTACAATTGGACGTGCATTTCTTTCTCCATCTCCAAAATTACAATGTTTTTAACTAATTTACAGAGATTTAAAGTAAGAAATTAACATTTTTAAGATACTTTCTGAGTGTTCGAATATATTTATAATTATTAAATATTACATATGGCAAAATGCGCATAACTTTTGTCAATAATGTAATATAATTATTTTTCATATACCAAAATAAAAGAATTGAAAAGTTAGTGTGACCAAAAAATAATAAACAAAAAAAGTTTAGAGTCCAAAATTCCATTCCATGATAAAAAGAGGAACACTCTTCCTCTAGTCTTTGAATGTGTGCTTCTTCTCCTCTCTCTCTATTTGCTTCCTTTCATCTTCTCTCTTCCTTATTACTTAATTGCAATCCAAAATCTCAAACTCATTCCAAATTTCTGACAATGGAATCACTCAAATTCTCTAACATGTCAGCTCTTCTAATACTACTACTCTCACTTCCTCTCTTTGTAACTTCAAAGGACCAAACAGTCTCTTGCACAATGTGTGAATCTTGCGACAATCCATGTAACCCTGTCTCATCTTCTCCTCCGCCTCCTACTCCTTCATCAAGCTCCGGTGGTGGTGGTGGATCGTATTATTATTCTCCTCCACCTCCTTCTTCGAGCTCCGGTGGCTCTAAATACCCACCTCCATACGGTGATAATGGCTATGGTGGACAAGGTTATTACTATCCGCCTCCTTATTACGGCAATTACCAAACTCCACCACCACCGAATCCGATTGTTCCGTATTTTCCGTTTTACTATCACACTCCTCCTTCAGGATATTCTGGATCCTCTCGTTTACTGGATTCGCTTCTCTTTACTTTGTTGACCTTCTTCCTCTGTTTTGTGTAACAGATTTAGTCGCAAAGTTCTAAGAACTCATATATCTTTTTACTTTTTCACATTTTTGTTAACCAATTTGTATTTAATTTGTCTTTTTTATTTATCAAAAAAACATTACAACTACTCGTTGGTCGGTTGGTATCTTCAACTCATAAGAACATTATTACTTTCGACCACAAAAAAGAAGAAAACATTATTGCTAACAAGCCTTTTTTTATGGTGTTTTCTAGGTAAATCCGCTATATATTCGCCTCTGCAATATTTCCTGTTTAATTCCAATATTATGTTATTCCACTCGATAGAATTTAGTTTAAACATGGCATTTTGTCGATTCCATTTACGAAATAAATTTTTATTGCCAACGATATTGATAACTTCATTTGTGGCACATATCGGATTTCAGTTTCACTAACTCTATTTTGTCGGTACAATTATTGTTAACTAAAGTATTATTATTGTCATCTATTATCGTTTTGCCAAAGCAAATTTGACATGTGATATGATTAGATGTACATTGCTTAATATATTAGATGGCCAGTTTTGTTCCAAGTAACTTTTATCTACTCTTGCTTTAATCATTTAACAAAAGCTTTATTAGTCAAATCAAACCATTTATCTTTTATACAGACCATGAAAGTGAATTCTTTACAGGAAAAAAATATTTTCCAAAAAGATGACAGAGTAGTAAAAACACCTAAAGTAAACGAGTATTATTGTTGGATCTTAACACCATGCGTCACAAATGCTTTACTATTTTTTATGGGGTATATGTGTACGCAACTTGCAATGTTCCATACAACGAAATTAGTCAATAAAATAGTTTTCTAGCCACCAATTATAACATTAGAACTTACATACAATAATATGAATCATTCGTTAAGACAAAAATCAAGAATATGTTAGTAGTGAAAACCAAAATTATAACCAAAACACTTAAAAGTTAGAAGAGGGTATCGCTCTTTATTGGATTTACCAACTTTCATTGGATATCAGTATTTTGTGGATTAATTTTAAAATACTTTAGAGTATATTTTCGAGCTTAAATGGTATTGTTTTGCTGATAGAGTTGACGAAACTATGGCGCTTACTTTAAAGTTCATGGCATCCGTCAGAGTCTTTCATCTTTGCACGCCAAATTTTAAATTTTTTTTTTGGCGATGTCTTTTCTAATATCCTTTCAGTCATTAGAAATAGTTTTACAGTCGATAATTCATATATCCTGACGATGGTTGAAGACCCAGGAGGATGACCGACATTCACACCGTAATTGGAAGACCGACTTTCACGTCTTCTCACTGTCTTGTATTCTTGGTTTACTTAATTACAAAGTTGACTTTCTAACCCACAATATAAGAGAAATTTTCATAAATCAGTATTTTGTGAACTATGTATTAATCTATTGACTTTCTTTTCTTATTTAATTAGTGAAAGAGTTAAGTTAGAAAAAAATATATGCTTAAATCTTAGAAAACTCGAACAGTTCGTGAGCAAGAAAAGTAAAGAAATCTAAACGAAAATTCAAACTAAAATTGCAAAACATAAATCTTGAATTGGATTCAATCGTAATCTAAGAAAAACGTGATGAAAAATAAGATTTTTAAGATTTAACACACTCCAAATAAAAAAATGAAGAAGCAGAGAAAAAAATCAAATATAAAAACTTATAGCAAAAAAAAAGAACTATGCTCCATAGCAATTAGATATTTAGATATTTGGCTTTTGGTAAGAACTTATTTGTTGTTAATTTTTGCATTAAAAGTATCTTAAGTAAAATGCACAAGAGTTCTGGTTTTAGTCAGTGATATAGCACTGAAAGCCAAATGTTACTCATTGGCCATGTGATCGTATCTTCTTCTTCTCTTTTCTTCATCTTTTTCTTTCCTTTTTTTGTAGATTGCCTTTAACTTTCTTAAAGAAAAATGTGAAGAAATATTAGCTGGTTAGCACGTGCGAGAGTGATGGTGATGTTTTGGTACTGCCTAGCCGATCCAACACAAAATTGGTATGATTGGGTACAGTATGACTACTTGCTATGTCGTTATTTATTGCATCATCGAAACAATGAATTTTAGTTAGCTACTTGCCCCAAATGCATACAAAAGATTCCTTTAAATATTCATATATTACAACTAGCAGTTTTTCTTCAATATCAATAATCAATTGTATCGTTGAGTTCAAATCTAAAACTTACATTTCCCAAACTCCGTATATTATTACAGGGATCAACACAGCTTTTAAAATAGAATTCGAGTAAAAATAATAAAAGTAATAACATTAGAATAATTCTTTAGAAATGCATATATATTATATATATAAGATACATTATCACTAGTTAAGTAAATGAGTACCATTTTTGATATCTTTCTCATATAAATTTGATTATAAGAAGCCATGTTCTCCATATAATATTATTAAAAATTTGAAAAATCAGTTATAAATTAGGCTATATTGATCTAGTTATTCTCTTAAGATATATCACTACAAGAATACATACAGTTTACAACTTCGAATTTCGTCTCTTATTCGTTGTAAACGGAGTTAACAACGAATTAGGGACGAAGTCTATTTCACCGTGTCTTGATCGTCGTAACAGATAAATCGTTATGAGTTCGTTGTAAAATTAACAACTCTCCATCTTCGATGTTAGTGCGTCGTAAATGTGGCGTTGTAATTGCGTTGTAAATTCGTTGTTAACAAAAATGACGTGAACAGGTTGTAAACTTTGCAACGAAGTAACATCGCTTTGTTTACAACGATTTTACAACTCTGATAGTTAACAACGAATTAGAGACAACCAATTTTACAACTAATTAGGAACGAAATACTTTACAACGAAATAAGGACCAAATCTTTTACAGCTAATTAGAGACATATATTTACGTCGAATTAAGGACGTTTGTTGCCAACGAATTAAAGACAAAGTATTATTTTTTATTAAATGAAAATATTTATATAAATGTTGTAATTTAATAATTTTATGAATTGAATTATTTTAATAAATTTGATTTTAATATATTTTTATAAAATTATTAAAATTACAAAATATTTATTGTAGAAGTTCATTAAACATATCCGTACTATGCTCGTCTTGATCTTCAGTCACTCGTGGTTTAAATCGACATTTTCCTAAGTCCGGATCCCGAGGTTCCGACATCTACACTCCAATGCTTCTGTTGCATGGAGATTGCCCGCAACCAAAATATCTAACATGGACTCCATTGTTGCAAACTTCTGATCCGTCGTTTGTCGTAGTTGCTATAGCTCTGCTATTTCTTCACGCGAAACCATCAACTGACTACGAAGAGAGCTTTCCTCTGTTCAGTTAGATGTGACTCTCGTGATATCTCGGGCGGATCCTATTCCAATAATCCGTCATTTTTCTTCGGAGCAATCTGGAAAAAACGTTTAGTCATAAGGATAAGAATTATATAAGTTATGATTAACTAAATTTTAAAATTAAATACTTAATAATGTGTACCTACTTATAAATTGCGTTGATTTCAGTAGTACTCAATTCCATAGGAGTACCATCAGAGAATTCCTGGGAAAGCTGAGTTTGACGCTCTTGAACCGCAGCTTCAACCTGACTGTCTAGCCTCTCACATCGAGGATCTACAATGCAATTAAAAATAATTATCAAATCTATAATAACATATAGTTCATTATAAAATCTTAATTCCACCGTAAATTCTAAATTTCAATCTAATTCTAAATTCTATATATCCTAAATCTCTAAAAACTAAATAATTTCTAAGTAAAAAAAAACTATAGAGAAGGTAGAGAAAAATTACCTTAGAGAGAGAAGGAGAATTGAGAAATGAGCAAAGAAATTGCATCTTTCGTGATGTTTATATAAGGATTAGGGGACGTTGTAAACGCGGTTGGAATTTCCATTTTATCTTAAAAGAGTTGGTAAATTATGTTCTAATTTACAACAAAAGTCTTGTAAAGGCGTTGAGAAGTATCTTTTCGTCGTACACGAGTTGATAAATTAGTTTCTAATTTACAACGAAAGACTTGTAAAGGAGTTGGAAAATTATGTTCTAATTTACAAAGAAAGCCTTATAAAGTTGTTGGTAAACACTAAAATGACTTTTTTTATATAAATTTTCGTCGTAAAAGAGTTAGTACATGTTTACAACAAGTTATAATTAATATTATAATATTAATGTTTAGAACGAGTTATAAGCGAATTTGGAAATTTGGTAAACACGATTTCTGGTGTAACTTAATTGGTTTTAAAAAAATCTAATGTATGTCGTAAAAATGTCTCCAAATATTTGATTTCATTGTAAAAACGTCTTAAATTTGCAAGTACTTTACGATGAGTTTAATTATGAGAATTCTAATTAAGTTACAATTAATATTTAACCGTGTATCAAGGTCCAATTTATAAGATAACAAAGACACTCATGTATTTCACCAGAAGATACAAATTTCATACATTTGAGTGCGGTAAAAGGCTTGCAACCGCCAGTTGGGGAGTATGTGTGAAGGGTGAAACTGATTTATATGGGATCTTGCAAGAAATTATTGAAGTGGAATTTGTAGGATTAATTGGGCTGAACCCGACCAAGCTACAAAGATAGTTGTGAATTTAGCATCTAGTTTACCATCTAGTTTACCACGAGGATCGTGACGAATTTGATGAAAGTGATGATCCCAGTAGTGGAAATGATAGTAATGGTGAAGGATTTGATTGACTCCATTGTTTAGTATGTATGAACATGTTAATTGATAATATATCAAGTATGAACAATCTATAAATATTGTATTAAGATATATATATATATATATATATATATATAACCGTTGGAAACATATACATTACAATCAAAAAAATATATAGAAATATCAAAAATATATTGTTATAAGGAAAAACAATAAAATAATTTTTACCATCTATTTTACGATGAATTTTTTTTTTAAACTTTTTTTTACCATCTAATTTACAACGATTTTTTTAAAAAAAATAATTTTTACCAACTCTTTTACGACGAAGTACAAGACTTTCATTGTAAATTGATTGTGAATTTACCATCTAGTTTACGAAGACTCCACCCTTCCAAACAGTTTCTACTCGGGCAAATTTCGTATATTTGTATTTTCAAAATGGACAAAACATCTTACCCGATTCAAGCGTGATTTCAATTTGACTTGCCTTGTGCATGAATATTTCTACAACGTTCATAAAATCCTTTGTCAAACTATGAATATACATCTACTTCCGTTGCTCGTATATATTACCACCAAAAGACATTTAATGGTTTTTTTTCCAAAACCGTTTTTCTTCTTCTCAAAAACGTTTTTTTCTTCTCCCCAACATTTTTTTTTCTGTCAAAGAAGTTTTTCTTTTGTGTGTTGTGTTATGAATTATGAAGAGAGAGACCTCCTCCTTATATAGACAAAACTTAACAATGATTTTACAACCTGAAACCAAATACGAGTAATTTACAAGGTATGTAACTAACCTAAAATATCTAATTTTAAATTTTGTCTTTAAATGGTTGTAATGGATTTCGTCCTAAAAGACTTGCAAATTTGAGACGTTTTTACAATGAAATCTAATATTTTAATACGTTTTTACGACGTATGTTAGATTTTCTTAATAACTAATTATGTATCACAAAAAAGAATTTACCGAATTTCCAAATTCGTTTTTAAGTCGTTGTAAACAATAATCGTCGTAAATATGTTGCAAATTGGGGACTATTTTACAACGAATTGGTTTGTACATGGTAAAGCGTTGTCAATTCGTCGTAAAGTGCTAACAACTTTAAAACAAAAAATTTTGCTGTCAATTTACAACTCGTTTACGAAGAAATACAATTACGTCGTAAAAGAATTGGTAAAACATCCCTCATTTACATGTCTTCAAAACGTATAGTGTATTTACATTATGGTAAGTTGGTTATAAGATGTTAGAACTTAGAAGTATTAGGTAAAGTTGTCGACGACTTCAGCAAAGCTTAAGAGTTAATATTATTCAATGAAGATGAAGAAGCTATTTACAACATTCCATTGTTATTTCTACTTAACACAAACTTTGGGCCGAATGTGGACAGCCCAATCCTTGCCTAGACTCATCTTTTTAAACATATAATCTCATATTTATTATGTAATTCATTTTATATATTTACATATGTTCTTAATTAATACTGCAATTTATTTATTTTTTACAGAAAAATAAAATAAACAGGCAAATACAATTAATATCACTTATCAAATCTGTTCTAAAATAGTAACTTAAATACTTAGTGTTTTATATTTCTTGATTTCTGAACCATAAAACTAATATTTTAATTCGTTTTATTAGAGTGTCAGTTGATGGTTAATGTATGTAATTTTTGTTATTTCTTTTTAGGAGAAAGAAACTTATCTATTAATATAAGTTGTTGTTAAAAAAACACTTTATATTAATTTCAATAATTAATAACTATTTTATAATTTACTAATAATTGATACTGACATAAAAAGTAATGTCCGAAACATGATTCCTGGAGTTGGTACTATACAACATCAGGACGATACACGGTCAAGTCGGGTTATCAATTAGCTGTCAGTGCACGAGATATGGACAAGAATAGTTATGGTCCCTCGTTTGCAGTTCTGTTACATAAGGAATGTTGGAAGTTAGATTGTCCACCAAAATTGAAACACTTTCTTTGGCAGACATTGTCAGGATGCCTGGCAGTGTACCAAAATTTGGTCAAACATGGTTTTGGAAACGATATGAGGTGTAGTAGATGTGGGGCGGATCTCGAATCGATATACCATGTTTTATTTGAATGTCCTCCAGCGTGTCAAGTTTGGGCCTTATCAACGATACCGAGTCCACTTGGAATTTTTCCGGGTAGATTAGTTGGGTATAATTTGGATTATTTGATTACACGCGTACGAAATCAGATAGAGTGCGCCAGTTTTCCATGGCTTATTTGGTACATCTGGAAAGCACGTAACGTGTTTTGCTTCTCGCAAGTTGATCTTGACCCCAGGATCATTGTGGAAAGAGCGACAACAGAGTACACGGAATGGACTCTGGTTCGTCAAAATACTACAGTTCCGCGGGAACCGAGATCTTATAACCTTGACAGGATCAAGGCTCCTTGGATATTTCATACCACAACTAATCTAAGTTTTCACCGGCTATAAATGCTTTGTGGACGCGTCCTGGAAGGATACTGACCTCTTTACAGGGGTTGGTTAGGTTTGCTTTCCAGATTCGGTGGACGGAGTATGCTCGGGATCGTTCAGGATTCATCGGTGTTTATCGGCTCTTCATGTGGAACTTGAGGCAGTACTTTGGGTCTTGGGAGCGCTTGTGGAGTTTCACATCCAGGAAGTGGAGATCTCGACGGATTGCGAGACGGTTTTCTCTATATTCCAGCAACCCGAGGAGTGGCCGGCGTTCACATCTTACCAGGAGGAGTTTCGAAGACTTCGTCTACGGTTTTCTTCTTGTATTTTATCGGTCATCCCCCGACAATTAAATCATAAAGCTGATGCTCTTGCTAAATTCGGCCGAGTTTCTGTTTTGTGATTTGGTTAGGTCTGGTTTGTTCTAGTCTTATCGTTGGAAAAAAAAAAAAGTAATGTTAAAATTTATATTAGTTATTATAAATTATTGTAATAATTGTGTCAATTACTATAAGTGATGTTGATATTTGTATCATTTATTATAGTTGACTATGATTTATGTGTTTCTCGTTAAAACTAGAAAATATAATTAAGATATGACAAAAAAAAAAGGGAATTCAATTTGACGTGTAACTCCTAAGATCACATAAAAATCAATTGCTCAAAGCATATATTCCGGTCTTCTTTAAATGTAATTATCTAGTTTTTTAGTTATATTATATAGAAGCTGTTATATGTACTCTCTAAAACAATTTCCTACTAAAATTTGTAGGAAAAATGCATAAGCAAAAACTCATGATAAAAAGTACATCTTATTGAGTATCCAAACAGAGAACAGAAGAAGTGATTTGATGTAGTATCAGTGTAAACAAAAAACTTTTGTCGAATCCGGCCAAATTCTTTATCGACTAGTTTTCCTAACATAATATATTGTTTTTCTTTTTATTGATAATTGATAAACAAGAAAAAAACATTTAGAGTCAATGGTCAAGGTGAATCCACCACACGATATAGTAATTAACAACTACTAATTATTACTCTCAAATTACTCGAAAGTGACCCAAAACAATGTGTCTATCGTCGCCATGTAGCGGGTTTTCCGAATGTTGGTGCTATAAATATTTTATGAATAATTTCTGGAAAAATAGAGATATATAATCAGTGCTTTTCTAAATTCAGTGGAAAAAATTGTATATGGGACTCACGCAATTCATCAAAGTCATATTGTCCATCACTCATAAATTGAAGCTTTACTATGGATAATTGAGCAACTCTTGTCACTAAAAATTATGGAAATAGAGATATCGATGGACTGTGAAAATGCACTGGAAATATTAGAGCAATATGAGGAGTGGCCAACTTTCTTACTATATAAAAAAAAGTTATCGAGGTTAAGTTATTTATATCATTATCTCTCCTTTTCTATTATTCCGAGATCCTTATATCATAGGACTGATGCTCTCGCTCGTTTTATTAGAAAATCAGCTCATAATCTATTGATGTAACTTTCTTCACTCTTTTGCGGTTTTATAAATATATTTATCTTTGAAAAAGAAAAAAGAAAAAATGATGGTGGCGAGAACAAAGAAGTGAAGAAATTGATTTTTTTTAGTATAAATTTTGAAAGTGAAATTGATTATTTTTTTGAAAATTAAATCGTAGATTACTTACAGTAGTTGTAGTGTGTTGATGTTTTTTTCAAGAGTCCAATAAAGTAAAAAAGGTGTAATGTGTTTTGAATGGTGAGGTGGATTTAGGGGAGTTAAAACAATTCAACTCCGTGAATTTTGAAACATTTTGTATGACCACACCACACGTCACAATGTGAGTGGTTGTCATTTTTTGTTTTTTTAATAATAGAGATAAGCCACATGTCATTTTCTTATTAGTTATAGACATTATATGTATTTTTTTCTCACCTCAATTGTTTGAGAACAATTGATATACACGTTTTTAGGATGCACTAGGAGTCTCATTTAGTTAGTTTTAGTATACATTTCTACTGAATTCTCATCATTTTTAGAGTCCAAATAGCCCAATTCATACGCATTAGCATATACATTACATTCAAGAAGATTTCAGGTAGTAGAGCACATAAACAGAGCATTCAGGACAAGCAGTGGCTAAGAGAGTCGGAGAAGTTGAAGAGTCACAGAAGGCTCTCGGTGAACTCGAGCCAAGGTCAAATCTGAAGATTGAGCTTGGAAGAGCCAACACACATCCTGGGTGTGATCTAGTCTACATACACCCTGGGAGTAATCGAGCCAAAAGTCACGTTGGACGTCAGCTCAAGGTAGAATCAACGTTGGATGCCAACTCGAGGTGGATGTCACGCAAGGTCATAACTCGAGTGCCAGCTCTATGTTAGCTATGAGTCAGCTCGAGTGTTAGCTCTGGGTTAGCTCGAGTGTCAGCTCTATGTCAGCTCGAGTGGCAAGTGTAAGTCAGCTCGAGTGTCAGCTCAAACTTAGGGTCGAACTCATAGGAAGCTATAGATCGAGTCAAAGGAGTTGCAGATCGAGTGGGTCATGCTCTAAGCTTCAAAATTTCTACTCGTGGGCCTTTTCAATATTTGGGTCTGACTGAAGTTGAAGTCCACTGCAAGCTAGTTCTTATAATGGGCCGAATTGATCTAGGGTTTTGCTCAGAGCTAAGTATAAATATTACATGTTGCAAAAA
>JAKUCM010000459.1:0-24250 GCA_023374145.1 Lepidium sativum
TCTCAGCATCGATTGCTATCTCGTGAACACTGGAACGAATACTTGTGAATATTAGAGAATCTATGTTGTTAGATTGTTCCATAAGTTCGAGAGTTAGGGTTTTGAGAACTGGACCTTCATGTAATTGCAAGGATCTGCTACAAAATTCATCAAATCTGAGGGAACCAGTGTTTGCGAAAGAGTATTGATCAAAATGAAGTGTTGGCATCGTTTTCCACAGAGATCTCCATCGTTTAGATAATGAACTTGTGGCCATTGCATCGCTTATCGGAATTAAGCAAAATATTCTGAAAAGCAAATCCTGAGGTAAGTGGCTGATCATATCAGGATGTGAAACCTCTTCAATTTCCAATATTGCAGCTTTCATCGCCTAATAGTTAGATCTGAAATAGTAAACTTCGAATCAGAAGAAAAAATAATTAAACCCTAATTGTTTGGGGGTGAAGAGAATAGCAAACCATCTTCATCCATGGGTGTCTAATTTTTTTTTTTTTTTTTTTTCCAATTGTAAATTATATTGGACCACAACTGACCGGTCCAATAGCCAAATTCCTACATAATGTAGCCAAGAGGACTCGATCCCTGGTTGTGCAAATGAGCTGTCTTATGTGGACTTACCGCCTGCCACTAGGCTAAGAGCCATGTGTCTAATTTTGAGTCTCTTATTCACAAAAAACTAATAATTTAATATAATTTATTTTTCTAGTTAAATTTTAATCATTAAAAATAAATGAACCAATAGAAATTATCCACATCTATAAGAGACTCATTTTAGAGTATCTTAAATCTTTTATTTTAGAGACTCTAATCCTCCTCTCTCTTTTATTTTCATTATTTTCAATTTTTTTATTTGTAAGAAACTCTACTAAGATACTCCAATGGAGTTGGTCTTAGGTTAGACTCAAGAGATAGAGAACCCTAATTTATTAAAGGACATATACCCTGCCTTTTATATGAAAATTCATGGAACTGCTTTTAAAATCCGTAGAATATTTTACTTTGGGACAAGTGTGATTTTTTTTTTTGTCAACGACAGATTAATTGGACCACAACTAGCCGGCCCAGTAGTCACATTCCTACATAATGTAGGCGGGGGACTTGATCTCTGGTTGTGCAAATGAGCTGACTTAAGTGGACTTACCGCTGACCACTAGGCTAATAGCCATTTGCGTGTGAAATTATTTAATAATTTATTTTTATAGAGTGATAAATTTTTGGGACTTCTTAATACCAAAAATCTAAAGTAGCAGAATGATTAAAATTCTTTAATTTAGTTGTAATGTCAGGGTTCAAATATTGATGATGAAAACCCCAAAAAAAAAATTGTTAGTTTGTTTTTAAAAAATGAAAATTTCTAAAAAACTAAAACATAAATTGTTAATTAGATTTTGGAAAGTAGAAAATAAAAGAATTGTCATTCCAAAAGAAAAAAAGAAAAGAAGAAAAAAGAAAAGTAAATTCATAATACATGAGAAAAAAGAAAATCCTAAACTTATAAATAGTTGTTTAAGGTTTACCATGATTTACACATTAACAAACTACAAACAAACTTTTCATCTCGTTTGTTCTTTTCAGTTAATCCAATATTTTACTTCATCTTCTTAATTGTAAGTTTTTCAACTTTTTTTTATAACTTTCTAAATAGCTTTTATATAATAATTACTTTTTATAAATTTTAGAAACATGTATTCAAAAAAGTATCCATCAGGAAGCGCAAAAAAGACAAAAGAAGAATAAAGATGACGCATTTGTGAAATCACAAGCATGTTCTTTAATTAAGTTTCTTACAAAACATGAAAGTTCTAGTGATTTTGTGGAGGTTAATGAACAAAAGGAGGATGAGAATATCAACCGAAAAAGGGATGAAAATGTTAACATAGAAGAGGATGAAAATCTCAATACAGAGGAAGAAGGGACACAAGTGAATATATATTGGAAAAATGCTGATTCTGAAGAGCATGGTAGATTTCTTGATAAATATGATCCTAAAAGTTGGGGAGAAGTTGATTATGGATTAAGACTTATTATGGTTAGAAAAAGGTCATACAACAAGATATACATTGATTTCAATTTTCCAAGAGATAAGACTAATGGTCGACATTTCTCCCACACATATTATTTGAGAGATTTGAGTAATGGAGAGAAACAAGATAGGCGTTGGCTAATTTATTCAAAAACATCAGATAAAGTCTTTTGTTTTTGTTGTAAGTTGTTCACTCAGGACAAAAATCCAAGTTATCTCGCATCTAAGGGATTTGGTGATTGGAAAAATATTTTGGAAAGACTTAAGAAGCATGAGACTAGTCATGAGCATATTAAATGCATGAATTAGTGGATGGAACTTGAATTGAGGCTGAAAAAACGAAACAATTGATAAGTATGTGCAAGTAGAACTAAACAAAGAGAGGAATCATGGGAAATATGTGATGCTTTGAGTTTTTTCCTTGGTAAAAACACTTGCCAAACAGAATTTAGCATTTCGTGGAAAAAACGAAAAGCTAAGAGTGGACGGTAATGGAAACTTCTTAAGTTTTATTGACATGATGGCTGAATGAGATTCGGTAATGAGAGAACATGTTAGACGGTTTGAAGATTATGAATCTCATTATCATTATCTCAGTAATAAAATTTAGAATGAGTTGATAAAACGGATAGCTAATCAAGTCAAGGACATGATCATAAAAAAGACTCAAGGGGAAAAATATTTTTCTGTTATTGTTGATTGCACTCCTGATATTTGTCATCATGAACGAATGACACTTACCCTTCGATGTGTTGATGTTTCACCACGTTCGGCTAAGATAGAAATTTGTTTTCTTACATTTTTGAAAGTTGATGATACATCCAGTGAAGGGATTTTAGTGAGATTCAGAAGGTGTTGGTTGCTATGAATTTAAGTGATGATGATGTGTGAGGACAAGAATATGACAATGGATCCAATATGAAGGGAAAACATAAAGGAGTACAAAAGAGATTTATTGACGTCAATCCACGTGCCTTTTATACACCATGTGGTTGTCATAGTCTTAATCTTGCTCTTAGAGATATGGCAACCACTTCTCAAAAATCCATTTTATTTTTTGGGATAATTCAGCGAATTTATTGTCTATTTGCATCTTCGACTAAGCAATGGAAGATATTGAAAGATGTAGTAGGAGGTTTGTTAGTTAAAAATTTGTCGCAAACTCGGTGGGAGAGTCATATTGAATGTGTCAAGGCAGTAAGATTTCAAGCTCCAAAAATAAGAAATGTTCTAATTCATATAGCAAAAAATAGTGATGGTCCAAAAGCACAAAGTGATGCTGAGTGTCTTGCGACAAGTAAAACACATGGGATTGGAAATTATGAATTTTTACTCTCTATGGTGATTTGGTAAATAGTTCTCTTTGCAGTCAACACTGTAAGCAAGAGTTTCCAGTCAGAAGACATGAACATTGAAGTTGCATTTTCCTAGTTAAAGGGACTTGTTTCTTTTTTCCAAAATTATAGAGATAGTGGTTTTGAGAGTGCAAAATCAAATACAAAAGTAATTGCAGAGTCTATGGAAATTGAAGCCATATTCTCAACACAGAGTCTATGGAAATTGAAGTCAGCAAGTGATGATAACTTGAAGACATCTTGTACCAATCTTGAAGTATTTTTAAAACATGGAAATCATTCAGATGTTATATGAGATGAGTTATATTTTGAACTAACAGTTCTGAAAGATGTTTTGCCATGCAAGAAACCCGTTGAAGTGTTGAACTACTTGAAAGGAATGGAAGATTGTTATCTAAACTCATGGATTGCTTATCGGATTTTGTTGACGGTTCCAGCTTTGGTTACTTCAGCTGAAAGAAGTTTTTCAAAACTAAAGTTGATAAAGTCTTATTTGCGATCAACTATGTCACAAGAAAGACTAAATGGTTTAGCAATCATATCTATAGAAAGAGACCTAGTTAGAAATTTAGATTATGAGAATTTGGTAAATGAGTTTATTGAAACAGAAATAAGAAAAATTATGTCTTAATTGTTTGTCTTTTAAATTTTGTTTTGGTTTATTAATATAATTTTTTAATTATATTATATTTATATTATAAATGGTCTCTTTTACTAAAGTTCGTCTTAGGGATCTCTAAGGTAGACACTGTGTGCAATTGATTCCATTAAGATATGATGTAGATGCCCATTTTGGAATTCTTTCATATAAATTTTAATATTGACGTATTTTTATTTGATGATAAAAATATAAACAATGACTTCTTGTGGATCGACGGGAAATGATAAGATACTTTGACAAAAACTAAAATCTAAGAGAAAACTAAAATTTGTTATATTTGGGTTGAACTTATTATCGTGTAAATATAATTAAATACATGTAAAACATATACAAAGTATTAACTCTGGCTTTATCATTGATTTTTTTTAAACACTACATCTAATTCATAACTTAAATTTCATTTTCTAAAATATCTTTAAATTTTCTATCTATGGCGAGAAATGTCGAATTCCAAATACCAGAATCATTAGATGGGCCATTTAAACAAACTTCACCATTGTTTCTAATATACTATTTATGTAACCCTAATAATACTTTTAAAAAAACCATGGTGCATCTTTACCGCTTTACATGATTTTTCTTACATCACTTCATTTTATGTTACCTTATATAATGCATGTGTACAATTATATACGTATGTATATGATCATTATATGCGTGTTTGTACCATGTATCCTTGCAAATGCTACTCATCCTTGTGATTAGTCTCCATAGAGCTTTGACCAAAACCATGATAATCCTCGAACCGAAGATCTTCCACACCAAAGTCTTCAAAGGAATCCAATCTTCGACATTCTTATCCTCTGATGGCCATGTCGAAAAGTCTTGCCTGGAGACTGTGGCTGCATCTGTTTTGCCAATACCGACGTCTTTATTATTGCTCCATGATGCATCAACTAAAGGAGGTTCATCATTGGTTTTGGTCCATAGAATGTTACGAAAATCATCATCGTTTTAATAATATCCCCAAGTAACTGATAATAACGATCCGTTGAACTATTTTGATTAGAGATCGTGCTACTTTCATATATTGTATTTGTGATCTCTATGCTTTTGTCATCATCACTTCTCTGTACATTGCCAGCTTTAGATGGAGTTTCGGATTTATTGATGAATGTTTGATCAGTAGATATTTTGTTTAAAGGTTGATGAGTCAAAGGATCGATTTCATCTTAAGCAGCTTCTTTTTGATATGAGTATTCCAATGATTTTTTATTTCGTTATTTGTTCTTCCTGGTAATCTTGCAGAGATCTTGAACCATCTATATAAAAATTTAAAACAAATATGTTTTTATATATAAATCTTTTCTGACATATTAAATATTGAGGTGTTTGTGGCGATGTCTAAGTCTTGAGTCTTGGACTAGAACACAAGATATTGGACTATATAATTACAAGCAAGTTGACAACTTATTATAAATATAGACAATTTTCTAAATATAAATATAGAGGACTTTAGTTCAAAAAATGAAAAATGGAATAATATTTATATATATATAGCTTTTCAATCATATGATTCAAACATTATCTTTTATAACTTTTTTTCCAGTTGGATCAACAAAATACAATACATATCCTACACTCTCTCCTTCCCAAAATTCCCAAATAATTCTATGGGAGACAACGCAACTCATTAAAATCAAATTTGAGTGAAAATATTGCATGTGTGGCATTAACTACTTGATTAAAGATACTTCTTCTGTGCAATATAACTTCTAAATTGATTTTAATCATAAATCAAATCGCATGTGTTTCAGAAAAAATAGAATGCATTGTCTAAAAAATTTACATATAAGTTATAGTTTTCAATTTTTGTTTCACAAAGTAACATATCAAATTAACTTAACTAATACTTAAGACCAGGATTGCCCCTAAACATACGCCAATGAAATGTGGGCTTAGAACCCAATTAAAAAAAAAATCCCCAAATTTTATACAATTTATAATTTTTATTCTATTTATGTTTATCTTATACAATTTATAATTTTTATTCTACTTATGTTTATCTTAAATAAAATTCACATCAACTTTTAATTATAAACTCACGTAAGAGATGTACTAAACAATAAGTATAGTGAAACCAATTGAAAAAAGGAATTTTTTTTATCTTTTTTGTGTTTTGATTACTATTTTTTTTTGTTTTTAATCAATTATTTTTAAATAATAATTATATATGTTTACATTTAATTATGTCGTAAGATTCTATAGAGGACCCCGTTTCTATACTGTTTATGGCCTTCAAATATTCAGGATCGGTCCTGCCTCGGACCACATGAATATATTGTCGAGAGTATCGTATTACATGTAAAATTTAAAAACAGGCATTAAAATATAGTATATTGATGAAACTTAGCCATGAATTCAAATCCATGTAATACATTTTTGGTTGAAAAATAAAATAAAAATTCGTAATGAAAACAACTAACTCAAACCTAGGAGAGCATGAAGCTCAATGACTAGCTGTTCCTCGGCGTCGGATAGAATACCTCTTTTCAAATCAGGTCGGAGATAATTGGTCCACCGTAGACGGTAGCTCTTTCCTCAGCGACGGAGACCGGCCAGCTTCGGCAAAGCCCTCCAACAACAATGGCCATTGGTCAATATAAAGTTTATTAATTTCTTGTCTTCCTCCACCGTCCATGGTCCTTTCTTCACCATGAGTTTATCACAACATGGCTGTCTCCCCATTAATTTATATTTATCTAATTAATTTGAAAGAATTTGTGTATAAGCCCAACATTTTCTAATATCGTCCACCACACCTTTTTTCTTTCTAATTGGAATAAGACCTTTTTAATGTACAAATAAACAAGTATAAATGTATATATTAGTTTATACAATTAGTCTTATAAGCGTTTATAACTAACCCAATTTTCACATGATACCATTATTTTGTGGATAAATTATGGAAAGTTTTTGATAAATTTTGAAAATTAGATAATTCTGTTTTCCAAATGATATAGAAGATGCATATATGGGTGTTCGGGTTATTGCGATGAGTTTTTCTAAAGGATGATGTGTCTTCATTCTTTCGACATATTTGAGGTGGAGGTAGCGATGAATTGCTTGGTTGTTTTACAGATGGTGTTACCTCTAAATGATTGGTCGGTTTTCTCTCCTTTCTTAGATGATTTTGTGAGTTTGAAGAACCTTTCACACTTTTCTCTCTTTATGTAATCTCTAGATAACTAAATCACATGGCTGATTCTCTCGTTCGTTCTGTTAGATGACTACCCGGTAGTTCAGGCTTGCATAATTCTGGATTTTTCTCGATTTTAATGAATTTAAAGTTGACAAAAAAACTAATTAACGTGAGTTTAGTGAGTAAAAGTAAAATTGTCTACTTGGTTATTAGAAATCGTTAGAATGAATTTGTTATTAGGTGTTTGATCCCTTTTCACTATGGTTAGTAGATTAAAAATAATTTTAGACAATGAATTTTATACTATGTATCGAATTTTGTCGATCTACGGTTAACAAAAATAATTATCTCTACATATTTATTCCAGTAAATTATAAACACATATATTATAAATATATATGAATCACATGGTATTTAATTTACTTATATTTAAATGATGGATGGTATATATATCCAGAGATACAGAAGACAAATTAGATTGATGTATGTAAGATGTAAGATGTAAGATGGAGAAATTTCAACAATTTTGAAGAAAATTTGTACTTTTCTTATAAAATTCAGATTATATGTATTATGTATACAGACATAACTTATATGCATGGTTCATTTCATGTATAAAATAATCAAATTTCAAAAATATTTATATATAAAAGGCCTGGAAAAATTAAGTTTTGCTGATAAGATGATTACAAAATTTTGGTGAATAAACTATACATATAAATCGAGGCATTCTAAATTTCGATATATAAATATTTTTCTCCTCAAACTGTGTTGACATTAAAGGTAATCAAATGATTTGCCGAAGAATATTTCTCCAAAAGTAAATTAATGGAATTGTAGTTGTTAATATAATTGGAAAACGGAGGAGTGTCGGAAAACTAGATTAATTGGTTGGTGAAAATGACTTCAGAACTAATATGATATGATAGGGTGCATACGTGCGAGCTTGTATCAATAATTACCTCGATAAAATTTTATCTATATATAATAAACGGTTTAATAACTAAATTATGCTATATAAGCTAATTGATTATATAATATATTATGAAAAAATTTTATTTTAAAGAAATTTTATTTTACAGAAACATATTTAAGTTTTTTCTTTGACTCAATTCATATTCAATTTAAGTTTTTCAAATATGTAAAAGAAAAAGATAAATATAGTTCATCTTACCTTACAATAAATTCTTTTGTTTCCTGCAATCTCTTTATCAACACATTATCTACACCTTGGATTAATGAAGCCATTTGCAGGTTTGTGTCATGATAGATCCAAAAAACTTTGGATGACTTTATTAACGTACTGCGTATTCAACAAAACACAATATTTGGATAATAATGAATATTGAGTGGAAGTAATTTTATAGAAAGATGATATCGTATTAGTGCAACGTTAAACCAAAAAAGGAGAAATAAGATGGAACTTGTGAATAGTATAGAGGGACAGGAAAATGACAAAACTTGTAACTGTGAGAATGATTTTAAATTAAATCAAAGAAACAACTTGTAATGTGAGGTGAATAAGCTGGTTTAGTTGTCTAGACGGGGGCGCTTCTCGTTCTTCACATCTTCATCGAATATTTTGTTGGGATTTGTGTTCCGAGACTTGGAAAGAATTTCACATTATATTAAGTTACATTTGAAACTTCTTTACAACTCGATTTTACGTGACCAGAAATTTCCCTGTCCGGTTTGGAAATGACACAATCTGTAATTATTATAAAAGTCAAATATGTTATATAAAACATTTTATTCATTTTTATTTTATTTTATATCCTTCTTCTCTTTCATATAGTTATATTATTCAAAGATGAGTTGGATGATTTAATAGGTCTCAAAGCCTTCCTTTTATTAGTATAGATAGATACCCTTGAAACACTAATACGTGAAATTTCAAAATATGTAATAAAATTCAAACTTCAATAACGAAAAAAGTTCGTAAATGATACATAATTGAGCCTTATGTATTGGTCCTAATCTACAATTTTAATTTTGAAATGGTTTTGACTAGGCACTGGCATAAAAACTGGAATTAAAATATCAAACCAAACTAATCCGATATTTTGGTTTGATTTAATTTTAATTTCTATTTTATTTAAAAAATCAAATAAGAACTAAAACTAATTAATACTAAAATATATTGGTTAGTTTTAATTAATTTCATTTATTTTGGTTATAAGTAATTATATATTTTTGAATATTTAATTATTTTTTTATTAAAATAACAATTTGAAACCAAACTAGTATTATATTGAATCTAATTCAATCTCACTTATTTAGAATCTACACCGAATCAAATTTTAATTTGTATCCATTAGTTATTATATTTGTAGAACCACAAAAACTGACCCAAACTAAACGAAATGGCGGAGCTAGTCCAGAATATGGAGATGCTTATTGAAAAGTATGCACCCTTGTGTCGTGTGTCAGACTAATAAGTTTTCTTGATTGTCTCCTGCAGGTTTGTTATAGTCGTTGCCAAGATACCATACATAGACATTGTAAGGAAACAAACTTCCTCGTGCAATCAAGAATTTATTATGAATACTTTGTGTTTTTTTCCCTCAACAATTGAATCGACAAAGTCTAATACATAACATAAACTCACTTTAAAATCTTTTTCTATCTACTATATGTAGTAGGAATAGAGCAAAGTTCATATACCATAGTCATTAGTTTGATCATTTTAACCACTATACTGAGAAAAATTCAATAATACTTTGTGTAATTTTTTAATAAAAATTATAAAAATGTATTTAGTAAATATAAGTATGGGATTTTGTTGTGTTGTCTCACGTAATATTATTAAAAGTTCAAATAATTGAATTATAGATTGCGTGTTGTCGATCCGATTTTTGAAAAACAAAATGTCATACTCGTTTCGAGTTAATTTACCTCAGTTTGATTGTCATATCTTATATGTAGTGGTTAAAGGGTGGCTAACAATATTGCTATATACAAATATCTCTCAATAAATATTCTCATCAAAAAAAGAAAAATAATCTTTATAATTAATGAAAACTATAAATGATTTCATTATGTAAAAATAGATCTACTTACCTGGAAAGTGTGTTCATCGTACGAACCAGGGGAGATTTGGAGAGAACGGTAGCCACCATCGCGAAACCCCCAAGTTCGAGCTGTGGTTAAACCTTTATAGGATGCATTTTTAAGAGCGTCAATAACCTTAAACCTTGTGGCTGGATCAGTGGCTTCGTACATGAGCCCGTAAGCATTGAAACCATTAGCGTAAAATGGTCTACCATTTAGAATAAACTGAACACCTTTCCTAGTCAGAACCCATTTTTAGCCGCAGCTTCTACCCCTAGATCGCTATAAGTTTGTGCGATCACAATCGCTATAAACGTTATAATACACAAATGATAATTCATATCTTTTTCTGTTTTTGTTTTTGTGTTCTTTTGCTTTCAATGAGTCTTTTGTTATATATAGAGCGTATAAGGGCTTGCTTATAATTGCAATGCATGAACATTAATTCTCTAACTCTTGGATTTCACATACTTATAATTTATGACATTAATAATAAATAAGAAATTAACAAACAATATCTATTACATGTGTTTATCAAAATATTATGTGCTATTACTACATATCATAATACCAAAAAACAAAAAAAAAAAAAAAAAGATAATACCAACTTTTGATTATTATATTAATAATATAAGATATTTGGTATCGCTGACAAAAATATTAAAAATAAGATGTTTGGTAATGTTTTTACTTGTAAATTGAATAACTTGCATTGTGGTCAACATGTTGATTTTCATTCTGATCAATATGGGCATTTGGTATTATTTGGTCAAGATTTTTATTGTAATTACCTTCTTTGGTTTATTTCCCCTTCATACCAATGAGAAAAGTAGGTTTTTTTTTTATTATCATTTACTATAATGGATGGATTTACAATTATGCTCAATGGGATGATAAATTGTACAATATGAAAGTAATTTTAGTGTTTCATTCAAATTATTATAGGATATTCTTACCAAGTTTGATTATCCATTTCTTATTATACATTATATATATATATATAAACTAATTGGGGAAGATTTAAATGTAATCTATATTTATGTTGGTATTCTAAAATTACATATGATTCTCAAGGTAATCAAAGAGTGTTTACATGTACCAGAAGCTGAGCTTTCAAAGTTAATGAAATTGTTGAATGAATGCAAAAGCGAGAAAGCAAAATTGCAGACTGATAATGCTGCTAACTTGTTAGATAGCCTAAGAGCATAGATAAGATCAAGAAAAATCCAAATTGAGCAAATGGAAGAGTATCTGAACCAGGTGTCTATTAAAGAAGACACTGAGATTATGTCCGAAACAGGAATCGACGAGAATACTGTGGAAGAACTGAGAGCTAGAGTTAAGGTACTAGAGAAACAAGTGGAGTTGCAGAGAAAAGTGATAACAAAAAGAGAAGAAGAGAAGAAGAGAGGCTATAAGACAGCTCTTATTCTCTCTGGATCATTACATGAACAGATAATTAGAGGTTGTGAGATCAATTTCAGACAACCAAAAGGTATGTCATGTAAAGTGATTTGTAGAAGAGCTTATCTGCTTGAATGATGTAAACTAATATCTGACTAAATCTTATAACTTGAATGATGCAAACACTTCTTGCATAATGTCCTTGTATATATAATGAAATATCATTTTAGTGAAAGTATACAACTGATATTTATATTCATTTTGTTACATTCTAGTTTATGATTTTACGATTTAACTTTCCTTTACCACCAATCAAAGCTAACTTTTTTGACTCATGATCAATAATGTCAACCGTCGATGATTTGTCACTAAGCACAATGGAGAGACCATCTTTAAAATTGTTCATACCATCACTGATAAGGTGCCAAAACAATGCTCCGGCGCCTGCACCACCGTTTTGCGCAGACACGTAGATTATCTCAAACGTTGTGGTGAAGACAGCGTCTCTTTGAGCCTGAGTATAGCCTGGAGTTTCACTTGGTTTCCCAAATTCTCCTAAGATTAAAGGTTTTTTAAGAATGTTGTGCGCATCTTCTATGTGACCTTCAAGCCATTTTCTTAAGTAGTCCATTCGAGCTTTCTCATCTAACTGTGGAAACCTGCATATCCAAAAGGCTCGAAATGATAAGCAACTTGTAAACCCTAATTCATTGTCCATTGTATGTGTCTATTGTTACTTACCATAAGTCAGGGTAACTGTGAATCGATGCAAAATCAATGGCATCAATATTATGATTAGCAATGAAATCAGTTCCAAGTACATTGGCTGCAACTGGATTTAGAGAAGCTTTTCTTTGAGGAGATGAATCACCATAAAAACCTTCAAGACCAGTAGAGAGAAGATGATTTGAATCAAGTGATTTCACGTAAGGAGCCATTTCATTAATCCAAGCTTGAAGGGTTTTGCCACTCGGATCTGCTTTGCAGTGTGACTCATTCATTAGCTCCCAAGCCATAATGCTTGGTTCATCTTTGTATGCAACTTTCGTAAATGTATTTACTCTGTTCACTATTGTCTACAAAGAGAAACAAAGAAATCACGTGTTGAGTCAGACTTTAGGACTAATGAAACAGTCTGAAGAGAGATTGAAGAAGATATATTTTGTAGTTATACCTTGACGTGGTTCTTATAGAACTGTCTAAGAAGAGGATTTGTGTAGAAATCGTCATCGGAAGATACATTTTGGCCCTTACTTTTAGCCCAAGCAACGTATTGTTTCCTCCCTCCATAGTCAGAATAGTTATTCACAAAGGTGATTATCAGTTTTATACCGAGTCTCTTTGCTTCGGCTATCACAAAATCCAAACCCTTAATTAACAAAAAAAATGATATCTAGGTTAAACACTTTACATTTGCTGAGAAAATTTGTACTTGAGAAAACTAACGATAGAAAATTCACTGCACAAAAATACAAGTTCATAACAATATTTTATTGTCATATGAAACAATTTAATTGAAAAATTCGATTCTATAACTTAAATTTCAAAATCTTATAAACTCTATAATACGGGAACTGCACGACTCTTTCGAGGGATAAGACACCGTCAGTAGATATTAAATCATTTAACCAAATAAATCTTTTTTAATGACGAAGAGGTTTTGGATTGAGACCATTATATCTTCTCAGGGCAAGGACCAAACCATATAATATAATTCTTCTTTTGAAAACAGACCCTCCCAAATGAACTTAAATTCATAACCTTTTTGTTAAAAAAGAAGCCATTAAACCAAGAGCCACTTGGTTTTAACAAAATAAACTTCCTCATGCAATAACTAATTTTTCAAGGATACTTTGAGTAGTTTTTGAATAAGAAATTATAGAAATGTACGTAAAAGTAAGTATTGGACTTTGTGGAATGACTGAATTATGGATCGGGTGTTTGTCAATCCGATTGTTAAAACAAAAAATCATAATCCATTTCGAGTTAAGTTACCACATTTTTATTGTCATATCTTATACATAGTGGTTAACGGAGAAGTAATAATGTAGACATATAACCAAATCTCATTAAATTTTGTCATCAGAAAAGGAAAAAAATATTTGTAATCAATGGAAACAATAAATGATTTCTATATCAAAATATTTCTATATAAAAATAGATCTACTTACCTGAAAAGTGTGTTCATCGTAAGAACCAGGAGCGATTTGGAGAGAACGGTAGCCACCATCGCTAAACCCCCAAGTGCGAGCGATGGTTAAACCGTGACAAGTTGCGTTTTGAAGTGCCTCAGTAACCTTAAACCTTGTGGCTGGATCAGTGGCTTCGTACATGAGCCAGTAAGCATTGAAACCATTTGCGTAAAATGGTTTACCATTTATAATAAACTGAACATCTTTTCTACTCACGAACCCATCATCATTAGCCACAGCTTCTACTCCTCTATCGCTATAGTTTTGTGCGATTACAATCGCTATAAACGTGATTATACACAAATAATGGTTCATGTCTTTTTGTGTTGTTTTTGTGTTGTTTAGCTTTCAGTGAGTCTATTGTTATATATAGAGCGTATAACTGGTTGCTTTATAATTACAATGCATGAACGAACATTCACTAACTCCTGGATTTTACATTATTATGATAATATATAAGAAATTAACGAATAATATTTATTACATGTATTTATCAATAAATTAAGTACTATTACTACGTATCATAATATAAAAAGTAGTTTTTATGAAATAATACCCCTTTTTCATTATTATGTTAATAATAATAAGATCTTTTAGTATATTTTTACTTGAAAACTGTTAAATGACTAACTTTCATTGTGGTCAACATGTTGATTTTCTTCCTGATCAATATTGGAATAAGGGATTATTTGGTCAAGATTTATATTGTAGTCACCTTTTTTGTTTTTTGTTTCCCTTGATATCAATCAGACAATTATGTTTCTTATTTCATCTATTATGATAAATGGAATTACCTAAATTTCAACGGTAGACTGTGCATTTCAATTATGCTCACTGCAGTGATAAATTGTACAATATGAAAGTAATTTTAGTCTTTCATTTCAATTATAGTAGGATTTTCTTACCAAGTTTGATTATCCAGTTCTTATTATACATTATATAAAATAACTAATTGGGTAAGATTTGAATATAATCTATATTTTTGTTAGTATTTCAACATTGCATATGATTCTCAATTTTGATCAGTATTCACAAACGCTCAAGGTTACTTTAAACGCAAAAGCAAACACTTCACTCTAATGCATACGCAAAACAAAAAATGCCAAATTACACTTACGTAAATCTGAGTACCAACGCTAACTTACTAGTAAAAGCTAAGTGCAAACGCCATATTTGTAAAACGCAAATTACCTTCAGGAAACTAGCTTGGAGGTGTTTAGAATGTTAAGATTGTTTATACGTTACAACAAAAATATAAATTGAGTTTTCATAACAATGAAAAGTCTTAAACGTGAAGCGATTATCTGGTTCCCAGTATATGATTTCTGTGGGCCAATAAAAGAACGTGGCATCGAGGCCCAATAAGGCCCACAGACTGCCATTGTCGAAGACTAGAAGCGTCAAGTGAATGGTTATGCGAAATTGCCGAACATGGGAAGAGCAGTTCACCTTCCCATGATATTGTTTGGTATTTTCTTGGGTTCTTTCGGATTTCGACAACATCTAATCTATAACTTTAACTTGAAGTTTATTTCTTAGTTAAAACATCTTATAATCTACTTCTTTTAGTAGAGAATGATTAAATTCTCATGACATAATGATTAGCTAAAAAAAACTGGTTATTTGGTATTTACTTTTTACAAAAAAAGAAGGTGGTGAATATTGAATGATTATAAAATCGGTAAAACCAAACAAAATAAAAAAATTGCTCGGTTTAAAGATCCAAATCCATAATTTCATTAGATCCATCAACACAAGAATTTTGTGTAAATAATCACATTAGGTTGCAAACACGCAAAAAACAAATATGTAACCAATCAACCAACAAAAAGCCAAAGCCCACCTGAGACAAAGCAATTAAAGTTAAGAAATCACCATCAAGTTATGTCCCTATGAATCGGAAACAGCCACGTCATCATCCCGCCGGGGATCAGAAGCTACCGGCGACGATTTCTCAAGGAGCAGAGATTGTCTGCAAGTAGGACAAGAGGAACGTGAAAGCAACCAAGTATCAATACACCTAACGTGAAAGCCATGGTTACATTTAGGCAAAACCCTAACTTTCTCTCCTTCCTCGAAATCTCCGAGACAGATCAAACACTCTGTAGCTTTCATATCAATGATCTCAGATCCGTAAAGCCACACAGGGATTTGTTTCAACGCCTGTTTTTTGATCCCTGATGCAGCTGCTAAACGTCCTGAATTTGCGTTTGCGTTTGAAGCGTTTGCGACGTGATCATCTGAAGTGAGTCTCCGAGTGATTCGTAGCACACATCGTAAGGCTGAGTTAAGGCTTAAAGCACAGATTAAAGCGCAGAGTAAAGCAGCTAAGATAATGACCATGTTAGTGTCGAAGTAAGTGTCGTTTAAGCCTGCTTTAGGTTTAGGGTTTGCATCTGCAGGTGCGTTTGCTTGCATCTCAAGTAGCAACCGACCCATCTTCGAGATAAGTTCTCAAAACAGGGGAGATAAGAAAAAGCTTGATTACTTCACCTTTAAGATTCGTGTTGTACTGCTCAATAGAAGGAAGGGAGATAATAAGTAACCCTGATCATGTTCTTAAGAACCCACAAGGAGCTCTCTTCTCTCTTCACTGTCTCTTCCAGAGCTTTGTTCTTCTGAGTTGTTTCTTCTTGTGACTTGTCAAAAAAGATGAGGAAAGAAAGAGACATAAATGGAGTTATGGGCGAGTCTCCATAGAGAGTTATAGAGAGATGATGATGTGGTTGGTCCTAGAAATTCCTTGGCAAAAGAATTTTAAAAGTTGTTTATAATTTGTAGTAAGTAAGTGGTTGATGTCAATTTTGATTCGCTCTACTAACTGCACTCAATTTATTACTTAGCCCATAGACTGGTTTAAGATCACTGGTTATTTTCCAAATCAAATCTTAAGTTAAAAAAACGAATTTTTATATTCTCATTGTTATGATTACACTTCTTTATACGGATTCCAAACAGAAAAATATTTTATGGATTAGATTAATGGGAAATGAATTATGTCGAAAATCCGTATGAAAATCTTACAACTAAAATCTGGATATATTAAAATGTTTATATTCTAGAAAAACATGTCCTGTCTGGTTTGGAAAATACCATTATTAGTTGGATACACCAAACATGTAATTTTGATCTTTGTTTATGGGACTCTATACTTGTCCAATTCTTTGTTGTATTTGTGTGTATTGTTAATTTGTTTGGATATAAATGAAGAATAGAGCAAAGAAGAAGAAGACAAATAAGAAAAGGGTATCAGAATGGACAATTAACAAACTCATTATAAGTGGTTTTGAGAACTTTGGAATCATGTTAATAAGGAATTAATTCTCAAATAAGGACTGAAATTTCATGTGGGGAAAAAACAAATATTGAATTAGATCAACTGTGTGGTTACGGCATCATATTCTCAACTAATCATGACGAATATAATTAACATATAATAAAATTTTACCAAAGTTTTGGTTCTCTTGTGGGTATACACATCATGAATAAACCAATATGGTTTGGAAATGGTAGGTGTAATTGCATTATTTTGTAGAGAATCGAAAGTTTTACCTCTTTAGTATTTTTTAATCGGAATTTGATTTTAGTGAGTCGCATAGTTCCGATGTAATCGTATCTGTTATCTATATATTAATAAAAAAATTATTTGAAAATTGTTATGTAAGTTTTGGTTTAGAGTAGTTGGTCATGAGTGGATTTTCCATTTGTTTGGTCATTACAAATTGGAAGATTAGGTTGATTCCGATTCAGGATATTCCATGATGAATGATTATGTGTAGCCTAAGGTTTAATGAATTGAATGGTCCATACTAATTTCATGTGGCACTTACGGGTCCACAAAATATGAAAGAAGTTCAATTTAAACACACTAATTAATGTTGAAATACAAACGAAATTAAATCGAGATACAAGTTCACGCAAAAGACACAACACTTGTCTTACTTGGCTTCAGTTGTTTCACGAGATGATAACAACACTCCAACGTGTGAAATCCATCAACCTCATACACGAATCTTTTGTGTCTCTATTTAATTTCCTTTATCATATGTGTGGTTCAAAGATGCTACGACTCTCATATATTCTGAAAATTTAATATTCAACTTTTAATTTCTTGAAAATTAAGTAATCAAGTATTTTAATATTAGATGGTGACCACTTTATAATAGACTTAATAAGTAATATAAAAGTTAAAAAGAAATATTATATGTATTATCACAGTAAAATGTTAATTATAATATGGGCTACACGTTCTCCACTAAACTTCGATTCCAACTCCAAAAAATTGTATCGCCAAGAAACTGAAATTTGAGTTATGAATCAAAAAAATTCGACTTAAAAAAACAAAATTGAGCTAACAAACATCTTATATTCATTCTAGGTATTGCATTTAGTTATACTACACATGGTGAATAACAAGAAAACTAAACGGAAACAAGTAAAACACATTATGAGAATCACCAAAGTTAGGCTCATGAGTCTTTATCCTTGGATAAGTTCCATGAGAGTCTGCTTATAACATTTTCGTCCACTAATTTGTAATGATGAGACAATTGCCTGTGAATCGTCCCACAACACTTGTCTACTTGGCTTTGATATTTGCTGTACAAAGCCGGTATTGTTACAGACAGGATGGTCCCTGTAAACACCATGATAATCAAATTCATATAAGACTTCGGTTCACTGAGTTTAAAACAACAATGTCTTCAGAAGGCATTAATAAGCAACAATATGGAATTGAGAAGTTATGAATTGGGAAGAAACTGAAGGAGAGACTGCTTAAGTTGCTTACCGATATAAACAAGAGTGCAGAAAGAAATATAGCTACCAATGGCAGAAAGAAACCACAGACAAATCACCACCTGAAAGTAAAATTGTCAAACATTAGCATCTAAGCCAATTGTTCAGATGTTAGGTTTTCCCATGCGATTGCAATAAACAATGTGAATCAGTAGTATTATTGTGACTTCATGAAAGGATTTCGATTTATAACCTTGAAGAAGAGTCGAAAGTCGTTGCCAACTGTGACATCATGAGCCATTACAAGCAAATGATTGAGTTTTACACGGAAAGAAGCTGCGGCACTATTCACCATTTCCTCTGATAGAACAAGCTCTGGTAATGAATGCGCCTGTCTGGTTATAAAGAGGAGAAAGGTCTGAGATCATCAGTAACATAAACAATAATGAATTACGAAAAGTAGACTAGCGTGGTGACAAGTAGTGCGTACCTCTTTCTAAAAGCAAGAATCTGGGCATGGACGAATGATATTATAATCCCGATCAGTAAGACATCTGAAGAAACAGATAAGAAAGGCAATCCAGAAAGCTCGAATATAAGCCACGCTACCGTTGATATAATGATAACCCCCACAGAGAGATGCCGTCTTCTCCATAAGAGCAAGTCAGCAGCTGCATGAGAGAACAAAGCCATAGAAAATGGTTGAGAGCCACTTACAGAGGCAATTTGCATAAAATATGATGATCTCAAGTCTCAACGCTTTCTTATCAGTGAACATACAACCAGATTTAAATTCATCAAGTTCTCATTTAATATCAAACCTTAATCTAACTTTCACTTGCCAAACCATTTTCTACAATACAGTATTGCTGATTGTTCTTGACGCATGACAATTTCACAATTCGCTAAAATAAGAAACTCTAGCTATTCCAAGTACCATCTCCAGTATTATGTCCTCTTAATCAGAAATCCTAACTTTCCAAAGTATCATCTTCCAACACGGCATTCTGAGGTCGATATAACTCTCATCGGAAACCTAACAAACGATCAAAAACAAAATGTGAGAAAATGAACTCACCTTTGCCACCGCCCATGAACTGATGAACCGTAGTTTGCCGACCCAGCAATCGATAAGACGATGAGGATCCTCCTTCATTTCTTCCGTCGTAATCACCTTCACTGTCACTTGAACTGTCCATCGGAAAATACTACAACCCGAATTAAGCAAATTCTCCGACTTCCAGGAATCAATTTCAATTCCTCGCCAACACCGAATTGAAAATTCTCACGATCTGAGATTTTCGAGGTAAAATGGCAGATGGAAACTACATACAGATTGATCGGATAACGATGACGATTTGGTAACTATTGACGGAGGAACCAACCGAATCTGCAACGAAATTAACATTCGGAATTTCTCCGATTCTAGTCAACTTTCTTCGCTTTTTTATATTCAATTAAAAGAATATAAATTTGGGCCGATGACAAGTGTAGTCACTTTACAAATCCTCAAGCCTTCAGAGATCGAACCCCTACCTGCAATAGCCTCAGGGAATTTAATAGCAGGAAGCTACTTGACAAAAAAAAATAAAAAAAAAATCTTTAGCCGTCAAAAAAATTCCTTTCTTTGCAAAGAAATTATTATATTATGGCTTTGGGCTAATACTGACCCAAAACCCATTTGGGCTTACTAGTCCAATATTTTGGCCCATGATCTACAATTACATGTCTTAAACTGTCGTTTTATCTACATGTGACAGGCAGTGACGTTATCATTTCCTGTCCAATCAAACACATTTTCATTTTAGAAGAAGAAAGAATCTTCACTAGTGACTAATCAATCTATCAAACAACAATGGCGATTCGTTTTGTAGCGAGTAGAAAAACCCTAGCCGGCTTGAAGGAGACGTCTTCTAGGTTATTGGGATACCGAGGAATCCAGACCTTTACGCTTCCTGATCTTCCTTACGATTATGGCGCATTGGAGCCGGCGATTAGCGGAGAAATAATGCAGATTCATCACCAGAAACACCACCAGGCTTACGTCACTAATTATAACAATGCTCTTGAGCAGCTTGATCAGGCCGTGAGCAAGGGAGATGCTTCCGCTGTCGTTAAGTTGCAGAGCGCCATCAAATTCAACGGCGGAGGTGGGTCTGACTTTTTTCGATTTCGATTTTTTATCGAGCTCGATGGTTAGTTGTTGTTAGATCGTGTTCCCATTATTTTACTGGATGGAATCTATGATAACTTTGCGGTCTAGCAATTGAAGTTATCGATTTAATATTAGAAATTTGGTCTCAAATAATGAATTTGATGATAAACAGTAGAAAAATAGGCTGAAATTGAATCGGTAACATAAGCTTGCTTGAGCTCAGAATCAGTTAGATTGATCTAGACATGGAAAATTCCCAGTTGAGAAATGAACGGAGGTTTTGTGTAGAAATTTTGTAATTCATTTGGGTCTACTTTTTTGTGCAGGTCATGTGAACCACTCAATTTTCTGGAAGAATCTTGCTCCCGTCAAGGTGAGTTTGGGGTTCGAGCTTCTGTTCTTCCATTTAATTGTTCTCCGCTTAATTATTTGCTTTGACGTGTTACAGGAAGGTGGTGGAGAGCCACCAAAAGGATCTCTTGGTAGCGCCATCGACACTCACTTTGGCTCCCTTGAAGGTTTGGTGAAAAAGATGAGTGCTGAAGGTGCTGCTCTGCAAGGGTCAGGATGGGTGGTCAGTAATCAAATTTCAACTCGAATGTCTTTGGGTCACATTGTTGACTTTGGTGCTTTACTCGTAACAATGTTCACTGACTCAGCTTGTTTCTCTTGATTGATATTCAGTGGCTCGGTCTAGACAAAGAATTGAATAAGCTTGTGGTTGACACAACTGCCAATCAGGTACTTATCTACCATAAACAAGAATTTGATAACAATGTTCTCAAAAAGATTATAGCTTTACCCACTTTCTTAGGATTCATAAAAACATGCGATCTTGATGGATTTGTAAAGAATGTGAGGTTGTTGGGATGCAGGATCCATTAGTGACAAAAGGAGGAAGCTTAGTTCCTCTGGTGGGTATAGATGTTTGGGAGCACGCTTACTACTTACAGTACAAAAATGTGAGACCAGAATATCTGAAGAATGTCTGGAAAGTCATCAACTGGAAATATGCAAGTGAAGTTTATGAGAATGAATGCAAGTGAATGGTTACAAGGATAGCATAAAGAGAGGAAGCTGTTCCACCTCGTCTTTGTTTTTAGAGTTGTCTGAAACAAACTTACAATATCTCTTTTGTCTTTGAGTTTAGCTCATCTGAGCTTTGTGGTTGGCAATAACACGTTGTTTTACAGAAAAACTTCGAAAAATAAAATGTGATATTGTTCTCAAGAGTCTGGTTATTCGTATTTAGGAAAACACGAAAGAATCTAGGTCAAGCTTGATCTATGCACCACGGAACTTTCAAGGGGCATTAACTTTCTCTTGTTTCATTAAATGAAAGTTATAATGTAACAGCGGAAGTTGAAATTGTTGAAAAATTATGCAATACATATACTTTGGTGTAGAACTAAAATAATATTTAACATGTTGGGTTATTTTTAGAATAATAAATGACTCTTTTGTTCGGTTTGCAATTTGCATTGTGGAAATTGGTCGTCAAGTATCATAAATGACGCGTTAAGTCAACATTACATATTTTTCCCTAACTTTTTGAATTTTTACTCCATGGCCCCATTTTAATTGAAAATTGTTTTAGCTCTTTCTTGGAACCACCATGAAATTTCCAGGAAACTAATACAATGTCAATTCAAATGGTATCATGAATTTCTGAGACTAAAATAATTAAAACAATCTCAAGAAATAGAAAAAATCTGATTGACAATTATCAAAATAGTACTGATAAATCGATACAAGATGAGAATTTTACATTCTTAAAAAAATGGTGAGAGTCTAACATTCTTGATCCTTTCAGCTTAGAAAAGATCAAAGAAGATACTAAATTCCTAAACTTACACTGTAAATTTCTGTAATTTATGTTACATTTACAAAAAATATATAATTATGATTAAAGAATCTCTAGAGAACAAAAAAACGAATTCAGGAAGAGTTCTAAGTGTGAACGTCGTGAGTTTTCTTGCTGGGTCCAGACGGCGGAAGACCTCCTTTAGGAAGAGCATTCAAGACCAAGGAGCCGAATTTTCCGGCAACAAATGAAGAATATTCCGTCTTGATCTCCTGGTCACCACCGCAACCAACTATTGCCGTTTCCGAAACAGGAGGGATCTCTCCAGAGAAGATGACCGGAAGAAACCCTCCCGGTAAAATCCTAGCCGTTGATAGAGAGACGGAAACGAACAGAAGAATCAAAATCAAAGATCCAATTTTGGCCATTGTAAAAGATTATCACTCTGGTGAAGTAGATCTGATTTTTTGTAAAATGAAGAAGTTGGTGAAGATGAAAGAGAGAGAGTGTACAAATATATATACGAAGAGGTTTAAGAAAAGTCAATGGGAGTTGGAAAACTTACGCGGCAAGTGTCGGACTCTAAACCAGTATTGAAAGAATTGGTCTTTTCGAGTTTACGGTCTAACTTTTTTTTTTTTTTTTTTGATCACAACCGGTCCATTAACCAAGTTCTTGCAAATGCAAGCGGAGGGACTCAATCCCAGAATGTGCAAATGCGCATGTCTCATGTAGATTTACCAACTGCCACTAGACTAAATATCATTTTTATTTATTTTAAATTGATGTTTAAATTTCTTTATAAGTTCGATACATATATGGTAAAATAGAGTTGTGCAACTTCATACCCGACGACGTCACAAGCTTGCGTTACTAATTTAGTAGTTGGTATCACTTGCAATTTTTATTTATTTACGTTCACTATTTTAAAAAATGACGTTGTGTTTTTTTAGCTCTAACTACAATGGTAAAGACTTCTACAAATGAAATATAATTTTTAAACATGAATGAAAGATATATTCCGAAAATTATTGGAGTTGTATGATTTTTACAACTCTGCTATATTGTTAACTTTTTATTTTTGATAAACTTTAAGAGTTCTAGATATATAATAAACCGTAAATCATCTATCCCAAACACATATAACCTCATTGTTAAAAAAATTTACTAGATTAAGAACCACTTAGTACTATTTCTTTATATAGCCAATGGAAACCAAATATCGGTGCCACAAAATTATATTTCAATTCTTTAAAGTTAAATTTATGCTTTTCAAAAGGATGTTCAAAAAACATTATCACCAAATGGGGTCTCTCATGTTTTTGTTTTAATTAGATATTAAAATTGCTAGAAAACAAGAGACCATATAGAAATAGTAACAAAAAAAGTTTATAGGTGGAATTAGTGAATTATTTTTATAGTGCTTGATCCTGTATTATATAGAAACTTTTGAACAAGTTTCACGAGTTTAATCAACATTTATAATATTCACATTAACTGTACAACCATTTTCATACAACTAAAACAATAGTAATAAGTGCCAAAAATCTAGAGGTTAATTAGGATAATCTTGATTATGATATTTAGGATTCAATTTTTTCTTTCTACAAATTAATAAATTTAATAGAAATTTTTTAAGTTGGAGTAGGTAATGGTTCGGGGGTTTTGTTAATTCGGATTTAAAAAACACAAAAAACAATATTAATAAGAACAAAACATTTCTCTC
>JAKUCM010000460.1:0-26139 GCA_023374145.1 Lepidium sativum
AATGTGAATAGAGGTTTATCGGATTTGATAAGTAGAGAGAGAGCAGTAGTAAGGTAACTAAGAAGTTGGGGAAGTATCTCGGAATCTCAAGTCTCCAAAAACGATTAACAAAGATTCTTTTGGTGGGGTGCTCGAGCGCGCAACCTGGAGACTTTTGAGGTTCAAGAGTAAGTGTCTAAACTTTATGGGGAGGATTAGATTTGGGACCCGCCAAAACTATAGGAAGCAACATATCGCTATTATACTAGTTGGATGATTTTGTGAATTTTTCGAGAACCTGCCACAACGTTTGTTTTACGAGCCTTAGAAGAGAGAATACGTGTTTTCTTGAGAACTCTTTTACTGTTGTTGAACCGGAAAGTTCAATTAGGCGTATGGGTTTAATCATATGTTTATTAAGATTGTTGGGACGTTGTTGGTGATTTAGTCTCACATTTTGTTTTTGACTTGTTTACAATGGGAAAGCTTCTAGAAAGGAGCACTGACGTATTTTTGGTTCTGATTGCCAAGGTAATGAAACTCGAAACTATCATAAATTTTGCCTGGTTAGTCTTTGTAATGGACAACTTAACTTTATCATAAAAACAATGGCGAGCCAATTGAAATAGTTTATGCTAAAGCTAATATGGCCAGATCTACTGAACTGCATCCCAGAAGATAAAGCTCGGACGATATTGACGTAGTACAAAAAGCACTTCATATTATGAGGTGAACAAAAATCACAGAGGTTAGATATTATTGAAGTTAGACCTCTAAAAAACCATATGATCTTATTTATTGGGACTTCACTAAAGATACTTTTCAGGTCGTGCAATATAGCGAATCGTGGGTCAATTGGATCATGAGCTGTGTGGTCTGGCCCAACAATGATCTTCTACTATTGGAATGGGGAAAGGAAAAGAGAAGGGGTTTTAAGCCACTACGAAGGGCTACAACAGGGATATTGATTGTCTATATGTCTATGTACTATCCATAAGGAGACCATATCATTTGATTGATCCACCAGGTGCAGACAAAGCATATAAATCGAGTAAACTAATGAGAGGGAGCCACCTCTATCACATAGTTGCTTTTTTGGTGACCTTATTCACTATGTGCAAGCTTCAGTCATCAAATTCGGATAATACTCTGTGCGCATGAGTGTTTTTTGAGGCATTGGCGAAAAGTTAGTTGGAGAAATCAAAAAAATTTTTTATCTTTAATAATGTGAATAGAGGTTTATCGGAGTTGATAAGTAGAGAGAGAGCAGTAGTAAGGTAACTAAGAAGTTGGGGAAGTATCTCGGAATCTCAAGTTCTCCAAAAACGATTAACAAAGATTCTTTGGTGGGTGCTCGAGTGAGCAACCTGGAGACTTTGAGGTTCAAGAGTAAGTGTCTAAACTTTATCGGGAGGATTAGATTTGGGACCCGCCAAAACTATAGGAAGAAACATCTCACTATTATACTAGTTGGATGATGTTGTGAATGTTTTCGAGAACCTGCCACACCGGTTTGTTTTACGAGCCTTATAAGAGAGAATACGTGTTTTCTTGAGAACTCTTTTACTGTTGTTGAACCCGGAAAGTTCAATTAGGCGTATGGGTTTAATCATATGTTTATTAAGATTGTTGGGACGTTGTTGGTGATTTGGTCTCACATTTTTTTTTTGACTTGTTTAAAATGGGAAAGCTTCTAGAAAGGAGCACTGACGTATTTTTGGTTCTGATTGCCAAGGTAATATAACTCGAAACTATCATAAATTTTGCCTGGTTAGTCTTTGTAATGGACAACTTAACTTTATCATAAAAACAATGGCGAGCCAATTGAAATAGTTTATGCTAAAGCTAATATGGCCAGATCTACTGAACCGCATCCCAGAAGATAAAGCTCGGACGATATTGACGTAGTACAAAAAGCACTTCATATTATGAGGTGAACAAAAATCACAGAGGTTAGATGTTATTGAAGTTAGACTTCGAGAAACCATATGATCTTAATTATTGGGACTTCACTAAAGATACTTTTCAGGTCGTGCAATATAGTGAATCGTGGGTCAATTGGATCATGAGCTGTGTCTCTGGCCCAACAATGATCTTCTACTATGGAATGGGGAAAAAAAAGAGAGGGGTTTTAAAGCCACTACGAAGGCTACAACAGGGATATTGATTGTCTATATGTCAATGTATTATCCATCATGAGACCATATCATTTGATTGATCCACCAGGTGCAGACAAAGCATATAAACCGAGTAAACTAATGAGAGGGAGCCACCTCTATCACATAGTTGCTTTTTTGGTGACCTTATTCAGTATGTGCAAGCTTCTGTCATCAAATTCGGATAATACTCTGTGCGCATGAGTGTTTTCTGAGGTATTTGCGAAAAGTTAGTTTGGAGAAATCAAAATTTTTTTTATCTTTTATAATGTGAATAGAGGTTTATCGGATTTGATAAGTAGAGAGAGAGCAGTAGTAAGGTAACTAAGAAGTTGGGGAAGTATCTCGGAATCTCAAGTTCTCCAAAAACGATTAACAAAGATTCTTTTGGTGGGGTGCTCGAGCGCGCAACCTGGAGACTTTTGAGGTTCAAGAGTAAGTGTCTAAACTTTATCGGGAGGATTAGATTTGGGACCCACCAAAACTATAGGAAGCAACATATCGCTATTATACTAGTTGGATGACGTTGTGAATTTTTTCGAGAACCTGCCACACGTTTGTTTTACGAGCCTTAGAAGAGAGAATACGTGTTTTCTTGAGAACTCTTTTACTGTTGTTGAACTGGAAAGTTCAATTAGGCGTATGGGTTTAATCCTATAGTTATTAAGATCGTTGGGACGTTTTTGGTGATTTGGTCTCACAATTTGTTTTTGACTTGTTTACAATGGGAAAGCTTCTAGAAAGGAGCACTGACGTATTTTTGGTTCTGATTGCCAAGGTAATATAACTCGAAACTATCATAAATTTTGCCTGGTTAGTCTTTGTAATGGACAACTTAACTTTATCATAAAAAAAATGGCGAGCCAATTGAAATAGTTTATGCTAAAGCTAATATGGCCAGATCTACTGAACCGCATCCCAGAAGATAAAGCTCGGACGATATTGACGTAGTACAAAAAGCACTTCATATTATGAGGTGAACAAAAATCACAGAGGTTAGATGTTATTGAAGTTAGACCTCGAAAAACCATATGATCTTATTTATTGGGACTTCACTAAAGATACTTTTCAGGTCGTGCAATATAGCGAATTGTTGGTCAATTGGATCATGAGCTGTGTGTCTGGCCCAACAATGATCTTCTACTATGGAATGGGGAAAAAAGAGAAGGGGTTTTAAGCCACTACGAAGGCTACAACAGGGATATTGATTGTCTATATGTCTATGTACTATCCATCATGAGACCATATCATTTGATTGATCCACCACGTGCAGACAAAGCATATAAACCGAGTAAACTAATGAGAGGGAGCCACCTCTATCACATAGTTGCTTTTTTGGTGACCTTATTCACTATGTGCAAGCTTCAGTCATCAAATTCGGATAATACTCTGTGCGCATGAGTGTTTTTTTGAGGCATTGGCGAAAAGTTAGTTTGGAGAAATAAAATTTTTTTTTATCTTTAATAATGTGAATAGTGGTTTATCGGAGTTGATAAGTAGAGAGAGAGCAGTAGTAAGGTAACTAAGAAGTTGGGGAAGTATTTCGGAATCTCAAGTTCTCCAAAAACAATTAACAAAGATTCTTTTGGTTGGGTGCTCGAGCGCGCAACCTGACTAGCAAGAGACTCTTTTGGTTAATGAGTTTTAAGCCCATAAGAGATCCAAAAACGTGGCTTAAGAGTCCAAGGGTCATTTGAGGAGTCGAAGAAGTGATTAATGCATTTTGCATTTCCAAGATAGATTTATTATTCCTTGTTTTTCCTAAGTTGTCTTGGGAATGCCCAAGCTTTTTCTTCTTCCTCTCCTTTATATTTTCGTGGCCTACATTAGAAAATACAATCTATCTTTTATAATTAAAAAAAAACCTCTTTTAAGTATAGATTCATGGATCAGTTTTTGTTTGTCGATTATTGATCTTTTTCCACTTATCAAAGGGTGTTCCGCAACCTTTTGTGGCGTCAATCATTCCACCATATTGTGTTTGAGTCGTAAGTCGTCTCTAACCCAAGAATATCCATCTTTGAACTCGTCTTTAAGTTTGTTTGTCGTCTCAAAGTCGAGCAACCTAACTCCATATCCTCCAAGTGACGAAATTGGGATTGATTCCTTTGTGGGATCGTATCATACATTCTAGATTAAGGCCAAAGTGATCGTATTGCAACCTATGAAAACACTATAAGTAGGCTTTGCACACTATCTCATGTCAAAGTGACATTACATTGCGTTGAACTTACTATAAGAGATCACATGTGTTCAAGGATCTTACGAACATGGATAACTCAAATGGATAAAACCTAGACTTCATAACTCATCTAAAGTAGTTCACGACATGTTCACCAAAGGACACACCTTCTAGACTAAGGCCAGAATGATCACGTTGCGACCTAGGACACCACCCTAAGTTGGCTTAGCACATATCGTATGTCAAAACGACATTACATTGCGTTGAACTTATTAAAAGAGACCAAATGTGTTGAAGGAGCATATGAACATGAATAACTAAAATAATTAAGCTAAACTTCATAAGTCAATTAATTTAGTTCACGACATGTTTTACCAAAGGACATACCTTCTAGATTAAGGCCAGAATGATCGTGTTGCAACCTAGGAAACTACCCTAAGTTGGCTAAGCCCACAATCGTATGTCAAAACGACATTACATTGCGTTGAACTTATTAAATGAGATCACATGTGTTGAAGGATCTTATGAACATGGATAACTCTACGAATTAAGCTAGACTTTATTACTCAACTAAAGTAGTTCACGACATTTTCACCAAACGACATACCTTGATATAAGAATGGGAAGCTCCACTTCAATCTCGAACTCAAGAATCGATTGGTGGAATTTGAGTTCAACTTCAGTACCATTGGAACGTGGAAATGGCTATGGAACCAAGAAGAAGAGTGATCTCATGTAACACATTCCTACATTGATACTTGTGATGAGTATTCAAGAAGATTAAACAAAGAGTGTGCAGTCCGATTACACTCTTTTTCCCTTAAGTGACTTTTATCCCATTGGGTTTTCTCCTTAAGGTTTTTAATAAGGTAATTGGGCTACACTATCAAGAGACTCTTTTGGTTAATGAGTTTTAAGCCCATAAGAGATCCAAAAACGTGGCTTAAGACTCCAAGGGTCATTTGAGGAGTCAAAGAAGTGATTAATGCATTTTGCATTTCCATGATAGATTTATTATTCCTTGTTTTTCCTAAGTTGTCTTGGGAATGTCCAAGCTTCTTCTCAAAGTCGTCTCAAAGTCGAGCAACCTAACTCCATATCCTCAAAGTGACAAAATTGGGATTGATTCCTTTGTGGGATCGTATCATACCTTCTAGATTAAGGCAAAAATGATCGTATTGCAACCTATGAAAACACTATAAGTAGATTTTGCACACTATCTCATGTCAAAGTGACATTACATTGCGTTGAACTTACTATAAGAGATCACATGTGTTCAAGGATCTTACGAACATGGATAACTCAAAGGATAAAACCTAGACTTCATAACTCATCTAAAGTAGTTCACGACATGTTCACCAAAGGACACACCTTCTAGACTAAGGCCAGAATGATCACGTTGCGACCTAGGACACCACCCTAAGTTGGCTTAGCACATGTCGTATGTCAAAACGACATTACATTGCGTTGAACTTATTAAAAGAGACCAAATGTGTTGAAGGAGCATATGAACATGAATAACTAAAATAATTAAGCTAGACTTCATAAGTCAATTAATTTAGTTCACGACATGTTTACCAAAGGACATACCTTCTAAATTAAGGCCAGAATGATCGTGTTGCAACCTAGGAAACTACCCTAAGTTGGCTAAGCCCACAATCGTATGTCAAAACGACATTACATTGCGTTGAACTTATTAAATGAGATCACATGTGTTGAAGGATCTTATGAACATGGATAACTCTACGAATTAAGCTAGACTTTATTACTCAACTAAAGTAGTTCACGACATTTTCACCAAACGACATACCTTGATATAAGAATGGGAAGCTCCACTTCAATCTCGAACTCAAGAATCGATTGGTGGAATTTGAGTTCAACTTCAGCACCATTGGAACGTGGAAATGGCTATGGAACCAAGAAGAAGAGTGATCCCATGTAACACATTCCTACCTTGATGCTTGAGATGAGTATTCAAGAAGATTAAACAAAGAATGTGTAGTCCGATTACACTCTTTTTCCCTTAAGTGAGTTTTATCCCATTGGGTTTTTCTCCTTAAGGTTTTTAATGAGGTAATTGGGCTACACTAGCAAGAGACTCTTTTGGTTAATGAGTTTTAAGCCCATAAGAGATCCAAAAACGTGGCTTAAGAGTCCAAGGGTCATTTGAGGAGTCGAAGAAGTGATTAATGCATTTTGCATTTCCAAGATAGATTTATTATTCCTTGTTTTTCCTAAGTTGTCTTGGGAATGCCCAAGCTTTTTCTTCTTCCTCTCCTTTATATTTTCGTGGCCTACATTAGAAAATACAATCTATCTTTTTATAATAAAAAAAAAACCTCTTTTAAGTATAGATTCATGGATCAGTTTTTGTTTGTCGATTATTGATCTTTTTCCACTTATCAAAGGGTGTTCCGCAACCTTTTGTGGCGTCAATCATTCCACCATATTGTGTTTGAGTCGTAAGTCGTCTCTAACCCAAGAATATCCATCTTTGAACTCGTCTTTAAGTTTGTTTGTCGTCTCAAAGTCGAGCAACCTAACTCCATATCCTCCAAGTGACGAAATTGGGATTGATTCCTTTGTGGGATCGTATCATACATTCTAGATTAAGGCCAAAGTGATCGTATTGCAACCTATGAAAACACTATAAGTAGGCTTTGCACACTATCTCATGTCAAAGTGACATTACATTGCGTTGAACTTACTATAAGAGATCACATGTGTTCAAGGATCTTACGAACATGGATAACTCAAAGGATAAAACCTAGACTTCATAACTCATCTAAAGTAGTTCACGACATGTTCACCAAAGGACACACCTTCTACACTAAGGCCAGAATGATCACGTTGCGACCTAGGACACCACCCTAAGTTGGCTTAGCACATATCGTATGTCAAAACGACATTACATTGCGTTGAACTTATTAAAAGAGACCAAATGTGTTGAAGGAGCATATGAACATGAATAACTAAAATAATTAAGCTAGACTTCATAAGTCAATTAATTTAGTTCACGACATGTTTACCAAAGGACATACCTTCTAGATTAAGGCCAGAATGATCGTGTTGCAACCTAGGAAACTACCCTAAGTTGGCTAAGCCCACAATCGTATGTCAAAACGACATTACATTGCGTTGAACTTATTAAATGAGATCACATGTGTTGAAGGATCTTATGAACATGGATAACTCTACGAATTAAGCTAGACTTTATTACTCAACTAAAGTAGTTCACGACATTTTCACCAAACGACATACCTTGATATAAGAATGGGAAGCTCCACTTCAATCTCGAACTCAAGAATCGATTGGTGGAATTTGAGTTCAACTTCAGTACCATTGGAACGTGGAAATGGCTATGGAACCAAGAAGAAGAGTGATCCCATGTAACACATTCCTACCTTGATGCTTGAGATGAGTATTCAAGAAGATTAAACAAAGAATGTGTAGTCCGATTACACTCTTTTTCCCTTAAGTGAGTTTTATCCCATTTGGTTTTTCTCCTTAAGGTTTTTAATGAGGTAATTGGGCTACACTAGCAAGAGACTCTTTTGGTTAATGAGTTTTAAGCCCATAAGAGATCCAAAAACGTGGCTTAAGACTCCAAGGGTCATTTGAGGAGTCGAAGAAGTGATTAATGCATTTTGCATTTCCAAGATAGATTTATTATTCCTTGTTTTTCCTAAGTTGTCTTGGGAATGCCCAAGCTTTTTCTTCTTCCTCTCCTTTATATTTTCGTGGCCTACATTAGAAAATACAATCTATCTTTTTATAATAAAAAAAAACCTCTTTTAAGTATAGATTCATGGATCAGTTTTTGTTTGTCGATTATTGATCTTTTTCCACTTATCAAAGGGTGTTCCGCAACCTTTTGTGGCGTCAATCATTCCACCATATTGTGTTTGAGTCGTAAGTCGTCTCTAACCCAAGAATATCCATCTTTGAACTCGTCTTTAAGTTTGTTTGTCGTCTCAAAGTCGAGCAACCTAACTCCATATCCTCCAAGTGACGAAATTGGGATTGATTCCTTTGTGGGATCGTATCATACATTCTAGATTAAGGCCAAAGTGATCGTATTGCAACCTATGAAAACACTATCAGTAGGCTTTGCACACTATCTCATGTCAAAGTGACATTACATTGCGTTGAACTTACTATAAGAGATCACATGTGTTCAAGGATCTTACGAACATGGATAACTCAAAGGATAAAACCTAGACTTCATAACTCATCTAAAGTAGTTCACGACATGTTCACCAAAGGACACACCTTCTAGACTAAGGCCAGAATGATCACGTTGCGACCTAGGACACCACCCTAAGTTGGCTTAGCACATATCGTATGTCAAAACGACATTACATTGCGTTGAACTTATTAAAAGAGACCAAATGTGTTGAAGGAGCATATGAACATGAATAACTAAAATAATTAAGCTAGACTTCATAAGTCAATTAATTTAGTTCACGACATGTTTACCAAAGGACATACCTTCTAGATTAAGGCCAGAATGATCGTGTTGCAACCTAGGAAACTACCCTAAGTTGGCTAAGCCCACAATCGTATGTCAAAACGACATTACATTGCGTTGAACTTATTAAAAGAGACCAAATGTGTTGAAGGAGCATATGAACATGAATAACTAAAATAATTAAGCTAGACTTCATAAGTCAATTAATTTAGTTCACGACATGTTTACCAAAGGACATACCTTCTAGATTAAGGCCAGAATGATCGTGTTGCAACCTAGGAAACTACCCTAAGTTGGCTAAGCCCACAATCGTATGTCAAAACGACATTACATTGCGTTGAACTTATTAAATGAGATCACATGTGTTGAAGGATCTTATGAACATGGATAACTCTACGAATTAAGCTAGACTTTATAACTCAACTAAAGTAGTTCACGACATTTTCACCAAACGACATACCTTGATATAAGAATGGGAAGCTCCACTTCAATCTCGAACTCAAGAATCGATTGGTGGAATTTGAGTTCAACTTCAGCACCATTGGAACGTGGAAATGGCTATGGAACCAAGAAGAAGAGTGATCCCATGTAACACATTCCTACCTTGATGCTTGAGATGAGTATTCAAGAAGATTAAACAAAGAATGTGTAGTCCGATTACACTCTTTTTCCCTTAAGTGAGTTTTATCCCATTTGGTTTTTCTCCTTAAGGTTTTTAATGAGGTAATTGGGCTACACTAGCAAGAGACTCTTTTGGTTAATGAGTTTTAAGCCCATAAGAGATCCAAAAACGTGGCTTAAGAGTCCAAGGGTCATTTGAGGAGTCGAAGAAGTGATTAATGCATTTTGCATTTCCAAGATAGATTTATTATTCCTTGTTTTTCCTAAGTTGTCTTGGGAATGCCCAAGCTTTTTCTTCTTCCTCTCCTTTATATTTTCGTGGCCTACATTAGAAAATACAATCTATCTTTTTATAATAAAAAAAAACCTCTTTTAAGTATAGATTCATGGATCAGTTTTTGTTTGTCGATTATTGATCTTTTTCCACTTATCAAAGGGTGTTCCGCAACCTTTTGTGGCGTCAATCATTCCACCATATTGTGTTTGAGTCGTAAGTCGTCTCTAACCCAAGAATATCCATCTTTGAACTCGTCTTTAAGTTTGTTTGTCGTCTCAAAGTCGAGCAACCTAACTCCATATCCTCCAAGTGACGAAATTGGGATTGATTCCTTTGTGGGATCGTATCATACATTCTAGATTAAGGCCAAAGTGATCGTATTGCAACCTATGAAAACACTATAAGTAGGCTTTGCACACTATCTCATGTCAAAGTGACATTACATTGCGTTGAACTTACTATAAGAGATCACATGTGTTCAAGGATCTTACGAACATGGATAACTCAAAGGATAAAACCTAGACTTCATAACTCATCTAAAGTAGTTCACGACATGTTCACCAAAGGACACACCTTCTAGACTAAGGCCAGAATGATCACGTTGCGACCTAGGACACCACCCTAAGTTGGCATAGCACATATCGTATGTAAAAACGACATTACATTGCGTTGAACTTATTAAAAGAGACCAAATGTGTTGAAGGAGCATATGAACATGAATAACTAAAAGAATTAAGCTAGACTTCATAAGTCAATTAATTTAGTTCACGACATGTTTACCAAAGGACATACCTTCTAGATTAAGGCCAGAATGATCGTGTTGCAACCTAGGAAACTACCCTAAGTTGGCTAAGCCCACAATCGTATGTCAAAACGACATTACATTGCGTTGAACTTATTAAATGAGATCACATGTGTTGAAGGATCTTATGAACATGGATAACTCTACGAATTAAGCTAGACTTTATAACTCAACTAAAGTAGTTCACGACATTTTCACCAAACGACATACCTTAATATAAGAATGGGAAGCTCCACTTCAATCTCGAACTCAAGAATCGATTGGTGGAATTTGAGTTCAACTTCAGCACCATTGGAACGTGGAAATGGCTATGGAACCAAGAAGAAGAGTGATCCCATGTAACACATTCCTACCTTGATGCTTGAGATGAGTATTCAAGAAGATTAACCAAAGAATGTGTAGTCCGATTACACTCTTTTTCCCTTAAGTGAGTTTTATCCCATTGGGTTTTTCTCCTTAAGGTTTTTAATGAGGTAATTGGGCTACACTATCAAGAGGCTCTTTTGGTTAATGAGTTTTAAGCCCATAAGAGACCCAAAAACGTGGCTTAAGACTCCAAGGGTCATTTGAGGAGTCGAAGAAGTGATTAATGCATTTTGCATTTCCAAGATAGATTTATTATTCCTTGTTTTTCCTAAGTTGTCTTGGAAATGCCCAAGCTTTTTCTTCTTCCTCTCCTTTATATTTTCGTGGCCTACATTAGAAAAGACAATCTATCTTTTTATAAAAAAAAAAACCTCTTTTAAGTATAGATTCATGGATCAGTTTTTGTTTGTCGATTATTGATCTTTTTCCACTTATCAAAGGGTCTTCCGCAACATTTTGTGGCGTCAATCATTCCACCATATTGTGTTTGAGTCGTAAGTCGTCTCTAACCCAAGAATATCCATCTTTGAACTCGTCTTTAAGTTTGTTTGTCGTCTCAAAGTCGAGCAACCTAACTCCATATCCTCCAAGTGACGAAATTGGGATTGATTCCTTTGTGGGATCGTATCATACATTCTAGATTAAGGCCAAAGTGATCGTATTGCAACCTATGAAAACACTATCAGTAGGCTTTGCACACTATCTCATGTCAAAGTGACATTACATTGCGTTGAACTTACTATAAGAGATCACATGTGTTCAAGGATCTTACGAACATGGATAACTCAAAGGATAAAACCTAGACTTCATAACTCATCTAAAGTAGTTCACGACATGTTCACCAAAGGACACACCTTCTAGACTAAGGCCAGAATGATCACGTTGCGACCTAGGACACCACCCTAAGTTGGCTTAGCACATATCGTATGTCAAAACGACATTACATTGCGTTGAACTTATTAAAAGAGACCAAATGTGTTGAAGGAGCATATGAACATGAATAACTAAAATAATTAAGCTAGACTTCATAAGTCAATTAATTTAGTTCACGACATGTTTACCAAAGGACATACCTTCTAGATTAAGGCCAGAATGATCGTGTTGCAACCTAGGAAACTACCCTAAGTTGGCTAAGCCCACAATCGTATGTCAAAACGACATTACATTGCGTTGAACTTATTAAAAGAGACCAAATGTGTTGAAGGAGCATATGAACATGAATAACTAAAATAATTAAGCTAGACTTCATAAGTCAATTAATTTAGTTCACGACATGTTTACCAAAGGACATACCTTCTAGATTAAGGCCAGAATGATCGTGTTGCAACCTAGGAAACTACCCTAAGTTGGCTAAGCCCACAATCGTATGTCAAAACGACATTACATTGCGTTGAACTTATTAAATGAGATCACATGTGTTGAAGGATCTTATGAACATGGATAACTCTACGAATTAAGCTAGACTTTATAACTCAACTAAAGTAGTTCACGACATTTTCACCAAACGACATACCTTGATATAAGAATGGGAAGCTCCACTTCAATCTCGAACTCAAGAATCGATTGGTGGAATTTGAGTTCAACTTCAGCACCATTGGAACGTGGAAATGGCTATGGAACCAAGAAGAAGAGTGATCCCATGTAACACATTCCTACCTTGATGCTTGAGATGAGTATTCAAGAAGATTAAACAAAGAATGTGTAGTCCGATTACACTCTTTTTCCCTTAAGTGAGTTTTATCCCATTTGGTTTTTCTCCTTAAGGTTTTTAATGAGGTAATTGGGCTACACTAGCAAGAGACTCTTTTGGTTAATGAGTTTTAAGCCCATAAGAGATCCAAAAACGTGGCTTAAGAGTCCAAGGGTCATTTGAGGAGTCGAAGAAGTGATTAATGCATTTTGCATTTCCAAGATAGATTTATTATTCCTTGTTTTTCCTAAGTTGTCTTGGGAATGCCCAAGCTTTTTCTTCTTCCTCTCCTTTATATTTTCGTGGCCTACATTAGAAAATACAATCTATCTTTTTATAATAAAAAAAAACCTCTTTTAAGTATAGATTCATGGATCAGTTTTTGTTTGTCGATTATTGATCTTTTTCCACTTATCAAAGGGTGTTCCGCAACCTTTTGTGGCGTCAATCATTCCACCATATTGTGTTTGAGTCGTAAGTCGTCTCTAACCCAAGAATATCCATCTTTGAACTCGTCTTTAAGTTTGTTTGTCGTCTCAAAGTCGAGCAACCTAACTCCATATCCTCCAAGTGACGAAATTGGGATTGATTCCTTTGTGGGATCGTATCATACATTCTAGATTAAGGCCAAAGTGATCGTATTGCAACCTATGAAAACACTATAAGTAGGCTTTGCACACTATCTCATGTCAAAGTGACATTACATTGCGTTGAACTTACTATAAGAGATCACATGTGTTCAAGGATCTTACGAACATGGATAACTCAAAGGATAAAACCTAGACTTCATAACTCATCTAAAGTAGTTCACGACATGTTCACCAAAGGACACACCTTCTAGACTAAGGCCAGAATGATCACGTTGCGACCTAGGACACCACCCTAAGTTGGCATAGCACATATCGTATGTAAAAACGACATTACATTGCGTTGAACTTATTAAAAGAGACCAAATGTGTTGAAGGAGCATATGAACATGAATAACTAAAAGAATTAAGCTAGACTTCATAAGTCAATTAATTTAGTTCACGACATGTTTACCAAAGGACATACCTTCTAGATTAAGGCCAGAATGATCGTGTTGCAACCTAGGAAACTACCCTAAGTTGGCTAAGCCCACAATCGTATGTCAAAACGACATTACATTGCGTTGAACTTATTAAATGAGATCACATGTGTTGAAGGATCTTATGAACATGGATAACTCTACGAATTAAGCTAGACTTTATAACTCAACTAAAGTAGTTCACGACATTTTCACCAAACGACATACCTTAATATAAGAATGGGAAGCTCCACTTCAATCTCGAACTCAAGAATCGATTGGTGGAATTTGAGTTCAACTTCAGCACCATTGGAACGTGGAAATGGCTATGGAACCAAGAAGAAGAGTGATCCCATGTAACACATTCCTACCTTGATGCTTGAGATGAGTATTCAAGAAGATTAACCAAAGAATGTGTAGTCCGATTACACTCTTTTTCCCTTAAGTGAGTTTTATCCCATTGGGTTTTTCTCCTTAAGGTTTTTAATGAGGTAATTGGGCTACACTATCAAGAGGCTCTTTTGGTTAATGAGTTTTAAGCCCATAAGAGACCCAAAAACGTGGCTTAAGACTCCAAGGGTCATTTGAGGAGTCGAAGAAGTGATTAATGCATTTTGCATTTCCAAGATAGATTTATTATTCCTTGTTTTTCCTAAGTTGTCTTGGAAATGCCCAAGCTTTTTCTTCTTCCTCTCCTTTATATTTTCGTGGCCTACATTAGAAAAGACAATCTATCTTTTTATAAAAAAAAAAACCTCTTTTAAGTATAGATTCATGGATCAGTTTTTGTTTGTCGATTATTGATCTTTTTCCACTTATCAAAGGGTCTTCCGCAACATTTTGTGGCGTCAATCATTCCACCATATTGTGTTTGAGTCGTAAGTCGTCTCTAACCCAAGAATATCCATCTTTGAACTCGTCTTTAAGTTTGTTTGTCGTCTCAAAGTCGAGCAACCTAACTCCATATCCTCCAAGTGACGAAATTGGGATTGATTCCTTTGTGGGATTGTATCATACCTTCTAGATTAAGGCCAAAGTGATCGTATTGCAACCTATGAAAACACTATAAGTAGGCTTTGCACACTATCTCATGTCAAAGTGACATTACATTGCGTTGAACTTACTATAAGAGATCACATGTGTTCAAGGATCTTACGAACATGGATAACTCAAAGGATAAAACCTAGACTTCATAACTCATCTAAAGTAGTTCACGACATGTTCACCAAAGGACACACCTTCTAGACTAAGGCCAGAATGATCACGTTGCGACCTAGGACACCACCCTAAGTTGGCTTAGCACATATCGTATGTCAAAACGACATTACATTGCGTTGAACTTATTAAAAGAGACCAAATGTGTTGAAGGAGCATATGAACATGAATAACTAAAAGAATTAAGCTAGACTTCATAAGTCAATTAATTTAGTTCACGACATGTTTACCAAAGGACATACCTTCTAGATTAAGGCCAGAATGATCGTGTTGCAACCTAGGAAACTACCCCAAGTTGGCTAAGCCCACAATCGTATGTCAAAACGACATTACATTGCGTTGAACTTATTAAATGAGATCACATGTGTTGAAGGATCTTATGAACATGGATAACTCTACGAATTAAGCTAGACTTTATAACTCAACTAAAGTAGTTCACAACATTTTCACCAAACGACATACCTTAATATAAGAATGGGAAGCTCCACTTCAATCTCGAACTCAAGAATCGATTGGTGGAATTTGAGTTCAACTTCAGCACCATTGGAACGTGGAAATGGCTATGGAACCAAGAAGAAGACTGATCCCATGTAACACATTCCTACCTTGATGCTTGAGATGAGTATTCAAGAAGATTAACCAAAGAATGTGTAGTCCGATTACACTCTTTTTCCCTTAAGTGAGTTTTATCCCATTGGGTTTTTCTCCTTAAGGTTTTTAATGAGGTAATTGGGCTACACTATCAAGAGACTCTTTTGGTTAATGAGTTTTAAGCCCATAAGAGATCCAAAAACGTGGCTTAAGACTCCAAGGGTCATTTGAGGAGTCGAAGAAGTGATTAATGCATTTTGCATTTCCAAGATAGATTTATTATTCCTTGTTTTTCCTAAGTTGTCTTGGGAATGCCCAAGCTTTTTCTTCTTCCTCTCCTTTATATTTTCGTGGCCTACATTAGAAAAGACAATCTATCTTTTTATAAAAAAAAAACCTCTTTTAAGTATAGATTCATGGATCAGTTTTTGTTTGTCGATTATTGATCTTTTTCCACTTATCAAAGGGTCTTCCACAACCTTTTGTGGCGTCAATCATTCCATCATATTGTGTTTGAGTCGTAAGTCATCTCTAACCCAAGAATATCCATCTTTGAACTCGTCTTTAAGTTTGTTTGTCGTCTCAAAGTCGAGCAACCTAACTCCATATCCTCCAAGTGACGAAATTGGGATTGATTCCTTTGTGGGATCGTATCATACCTTCTAGATTAAGGCCAAAGTGATCGTATTGCAACCTATGAAAACACTATAAGTAGGCTTTGCACACTATCTCATGTCAAAGTTACATTACATTGCGTTGAACTTACTATAAGAGATCACATGTGTTTAAGGATCTTACGAACATGGATAACTCAAAGGATAAAACCTAGACTTCATAACTCATCTAAAGTAGTTCACGACATGTTCACCAAAGGACACACCTTCTAGACTAAGGCCAGAATGATCACGTTGCGACCTAGGACACCACCCTAAGTTGGCTTAGCACATATCGTATGTCAAAACGACATTACATTGCGTTGAACTTATTAAAAGAGACCAAATGTGTTGAAGGAGCATATGAACATGAATAAATAAAAGAATTAAGCTAGACTTCATAAGTCAATTAATTTAGTTCACGACATGTTTACCAAAGGACATACCTTCTAGATTAAGGCCAGAATGATCGTGTTGCAACCTAGGAAACTACCCTAAGTTGGCTTAGCCCACAATCGTATGTCAAAACGACATTACATTGCGTTGAACTTATTAAATGAGATCACATGTGTTGAAGGATCTTATGAACATGGATAACTCTACGAATTAAGCTAGACTTTATAACTCAACTAAAGTAGTTCACGACATTTTCACCAACCGACATACCTTGATATAAGAATGGGAAGCTCCACTTCAATCTCGAACTCAAGAATCGATTGGTGGAATTTGAGTTCAACTTCAGCACCATTGGAACGTGGAAATGGCTATGGAACCAAGAAGAAGAGTGATCCCATGTAACACATTCCTACCTTGATGCTTGAGATGAGTATTCAAGAAGATTAACCAAAGAATGTGTAGTCCGATTACACTCTTTTTCCCTTAAGTGAGTTTTATCCCATTGGGTTTTTCTCCTTAAGGTTTTTAATGAGGTAATTGGGCTACACTAGCAAGAGACTCTTTTGGTTAATGAGTTTTAAGCCCATAAGAGATCCAAAAACGTGGCTTAAGACTCCAAGGGTCATTTGAGGAGTCGAAGAAGTGATTAATGCATTTTGCATTTCCAAGATAGATTTATTATTCCTTGTTTTTCCTAAGTTGTCTTGGGAATGCCCAAGCTTTTTCTTCTTCCTCTCCTTTATATTTTCGTGGCCTACATTAGAAAAGACAATCTATCTTTTTATAATAAAAAAAAACCTCTTTTAAGTATAGATTCATGGATCAGTTTTTGTTTGTCGATTATTGATCTTTTTCCACTTATCAAAGGGTGTTCCGCAACCTTTTGTGGCGTCAATCATTCCACCATATTGTGTTTGAGTCGTAAGTCGTCTCTAACCCAAGAATATCCATCTTTGAACTCGTCTTTAAGTTTGTTTGTCGTCTCAAAGTCGAGCAACCTAACTCCATATCCTCCAAGTGACGAAATTGGGATTGATTCCTTTGTGGGATCGTATCATACATTCTAGATTAAGGCCAAAGTGATCGTATTGCAACCTATGAAAACACTATAAGTAGGCTTTGCACACTATCTCATGTCAAAGTGACATTACATTGCGTTGAACTTACTATAAGAGATCACATGTGTTCAAGGATCTTACGAACATGGATAACTCAAAGGATAAAACCTAGACTTCATAACTCATCTAAAGTAGTTCACGACATGTTCACCAAAGGACACACCTTCTAGACTAAGGCCAGAATGATCACGTTGCGACCTAGGACACCACCCTAAGTTGGCTTAGCACATATCGTATGTCAAAACGACATTACATTGCGTTGAACTTATTAAAAGAGACCAAATGTGTTGAAGGAGCATATGAACATGAATAACTAAAAGAATTAAGCTAGACTTCATAAGTCAATTAATTTAGTTCACGACATGTTTACCAAAGGACATACCTTCTAGATTAAGGCCAGAATGATCGTGTTGCAACCTAGGAAACTACCCTAAGTTGGCTAAGCCCACAATCGTATGTCAAAACGACATTACATTGCGTTGAACTTATTAAATGAGATCACATGTGTTGAAGGATCTTATGAACATGGATAACTCTACGAATTAAGCTAGACTTTATAACTCAACTAAAGTAGTTCACGACATTTTCACCAACCGACATACCTTGATATAAGAATGGGAAGCTCCACTTCAATCTCGAACTCAAGAATCGATTGGTGGAATTTGAGTTCAACTTCAGCACCATTGGAACGTGGAAATGGCTATGGAACCAAGAAGAAGAGTGATCCCATGTAACACATTCCTACCTTGATGCTTGAGATGAGTATTCAAGAAGATTAACCAAAGAATGTGTAGTCCGATTACACTCTTTTTCCCTTAAGTGAGTTTTATCCCATTGGGTTTTTCTCCTTAAGGTTTTTAATGAGGTAATTGGGCTACACTAGCAAGAGACTCTTTTGGTTAATGAGTTTTAAGCCCATAAGAGATCCAAAAACGTGGCTTAAGACTCCAAGGGTCATTTGAGGAGTCGAAGAAGTGATTAATGCATTTTGCATTTCCAAGATAGATTTATTATTCCTTGTTTTTCCTAAGTTGTTGGGAATGCCCAAGCTTTTTCTTCTTCCTCTCCTTTATATTTTCGTGGCCTACATTAGAAAAGACAATCTATCTTTTTATAATAAAAAAAAACCTCTTTTAAGTATAGATTCATGGATCAGTTTTTGTTTGTCGATTATTGATCTTTTTCCACTTATCAAAGGGTGTTCCGCAACCTTTTGTGGCGTCAATCATTCCACCATATTGTGTTTGAGTCGTAAGTCGTCTCTAACCCAAGAATATCCATCTTTGAACTCGTCTTTAAGTTTGTTTGTCGTCTCAAAGTCGAGCAACCTAACTCCATATCCTCCAAGTGACGAAATTGGGATTGATTCCTTTGTGGGATCGTATCATACATTCTAGATTAAGGCCAAAGTGATCGTATTGCAACCTATGAAAACACTATAAGTAGGCTTTGCACACACTATCTCATGTCAAAGTGACATTACATTGCGTTGAACTTACTATAAGAGATCACATGTGTTCAAGGATCTTACGAACATGGATAACTCAAAGGATAAAACCTAGACTTCATAACTCATCTAAAGTAGTTCACGACATGTTCACCAAAGGACACACCTTCTAGACTAAGGCCAGAATGATCACGTTGCGACCTAGGACACCACCCTAAGTTGGCTTAGCACATATCGTATGTCAAAACGACATTACATTGCGTTGAACTTATTAAAAGAGACCAAATGTGTTGAAGGAGCATATGAACATGAATAACTAAAAGAATTAAGCTAGACTTCATAAGTCAATTAATTTAGTTCACGACATGTTTACCAAAGGACATACCTTCTAGATTAAGGCCAGAATGATCGTGTTGCAACCTAGGAAACTACCCTAAGTTGGCTAAGCCCACAATCGTATGTCAAAACGACATTACATTGCGTTGAACTTATTAAATGAGATCACATGTGTTGAAGGATCTTATGAACATGGATAACTCTACGAATTAAGCTAGACTTTATAACTCAACTAAAGTAGTTCACGACATTTTCACCAACCGACATACCTTGATATAAGAATGGGAAGCTCCACTTCAATCTCGAACTCAAGAATCGATTGGTGGAATTTGAGTTCAACTTCAGCACCATTGGAACGTGGAAATGGCTATGGAACCAAGAAGAAGAGTGATCCCATGTAACACATTCCTACCTTGATGCTTGAGATGAGTATTCAAGAAGATTAACCAAAGAATGTGTAGTCCGATTACACTCTTTTTCCCTTAAGTGAGTTTTATCCCATTGGGTTTTTCTCCTTAAGGTTTTTAATGAGGTAATTGGGCTACACTATCAAGAGACTCTTTTGGTTAATGAGTTTTAAGCCCATAAGAGATCCAAAAACGTGGCTTAAGACTCCAAGGGTCATTTGAGGAGTCGAAGAAGTGATTAATGCATTTTGCATTTCCAAGATAGATTTATTATTCCTTGTTTTTCCTAAGTTGTCTTGGGAATGCCCAAGCTTTTTCTTCTTCCTCTCCTTTATATTTTCGTGGCCTACATTAGAAAAGACAATCTATCTTTTTATAATAAAAAAAAACCTCTTTTAAGTATAGATTCATGGATCAGTTTTTGTTTGTCGATTATTGATCTTTTTCCACTTATCAAAGGGTGTTCCGCAACCTTTTGTGGCGTCAATCATTCCACCATATTGTGTTTGAGTCGTAAGTCGTCTCTAACCCAAGAATATCCATCTTTGAACTCGTCTTTAAGTTTGTTTGTCGTCTCAAAGTCGAGCAACCTAACTCCATATCCTCCAAGTGACGAAATTGGGATTGATTCCTTTGTGGGATCGTATCATACATTCTAGATTAAGGCCAAAGTGATCGTATTGCAACCTATGAAAACACTATAAGTAGGCTTTGCACACTATCTCATGTCAAAGTGACATTACATTGCGTTGAACTTACTATAAGAGATCACATGTGTTCAAGGATCTTACGAACATGGATAACTCAAAGGATAAAACCTAGACTTCATAACTCATCTAAAGTAGTTCACGACATGTTCACCAAAGGACACACCTTCTAGACTAAGGCCAGAATGATCACGTTGCGACCTAGGACACCACCCTAAGTTGGCTTAGCACATATCGTATGTCAAAACGACATTACATTGCGTTGAACTTATTAAAAGAGACCAAATGTGTTGAAGGAGCATATGAACATGAATAACTAAAAGAATTAAGCTAGACTTCATAAGTCAATTAATTTAGTTCACGACATGTTTACCAAAGGACATACCTTCTAGATTAAGGCCAGAATGATCGTGTTGCAACCTAGGAAACTACCCCAAGTTGGCTAAGCCCACAATCGTATGTCAAAACGACATTACATTGCGTTGAACTTATTAAATGAGATCACATGTGTTGAAGGATCTTATGAACATGGATAACTCTACGAATTAAGCTAGACTTTATAACTCAACTAAAGTAGTTCACGACATTTTCACCAACCGACATACCTTGATATAAGAATGGGAAGCTCCACTTCAATCTCGAACTCAAGAATCGATTGGTGGAATTTGAGTTCAACTTCAGCACCATTGGAACGTGGAAATGGCTATGGAACCAAGAAGAAGAGTGATCCCATGTAACACATTCCTACCTTGATGCTTGAGATGAGTATTCAAGAAGATTAACCAAAGAATGTGTAGTCCGATTACACTCTTTTTCCCTTAAGTGAGTTTTATCCCATTGGGTTTTTCTCCTTAAGGTTTTTAATGAGGTAATTGGGCTACACTATCAAGAGACTCTTTTGGTTAATGAGTTTTAAGCCCATAAGAGATCCAAAAACGTGGCTTAAGACTCCAAGGGTCATTTGAGGAGTCGAAGAAGTGATTAATGCATTTTGCATTTCCAAGATAGATTTATTATTCCTTGTTTTTCCTAAGTTGTCTTGGGAATGCCCAAGCTTTTTCTTCTTCCTCTCCTTTATATTTTCGTGGCCTACATTAGAAAAGACAATCTATCTTTTTATAAAAAAAAAAACCTCTTTTAAGTATAGATTCATGGATCAGTTTTTGTTTGTCGATTAATGATCTTTTTCCACTTATCAAAGGGTCTTCCGCAACCTTTTGTGGCGTCAATCATTCCACCATATTGTGTTTGAGTCGTAAGTCGTCTCTAACCCAAGAATATCCATCTTTGAACTCGTCTTTAAGTTTGTTTGTCGTCTCAAAGTCGAGCAACCTAACTCCATATCCTCCAAGTGACGAAATTGGGATTGATTCCTTTGTGGGATTGTATCATACCTTCTAGATTAAGGCCAAAGTGATCGTATTGCAACCTATGAAAACACTATAAGTAGGCTTTGCACACTATCTCATGTCAAAGTGACATTACATTGCGTTGAACTTACTATAAGAGATCACATGTGTTCAAGGATCTTACGAACATGGATAACTCAAAGGATAAAACCTAGACTTCATAACTCATCTAAAGTAGTTCACGACATGTTCACCAAAGGACACACCTTCTAGACTAAGGCCAGAATGATCACGTTGCGACCTAGGACACCACCCTAAGTTGGCTTAGCACATATCGTATGTCAAAACGACATTACATTGCGTTGAACTTATTAAAAGAGACCAAATGTGTTGAAGGAGCATATGAACATGAATAAATAAAAGAATTAAGCTAGACTTCATAAGTCAATTAATTTAGTTCACGACATGTTTACCAAAGGACATACCTTCTAGATTAAGGCCAGAATGATCGTGTTGCAACCTAGGAAACTACCCTAAGTTGGCTAAGCCCACAATCGTATGTCAAAACGACATTACATTGCGTTGAACTTATTAAATGAGATCACATGTGTTGAAGGATCTTATGAACATGGATAACTCTACGAATTAAGCTAGACTTTATAACTCAACTAAAGTAGTTCACGACATTTTCACCAACCGACATACCTTGATATAAGAATGGGAAGCTCCACTTCAATCTCGAACTCAAGAATCGAGTGGTGGAATTTGAGTTCAACTTCAGCACCATTGGAACGTGGAAATGGCTATGGAACCAAGAAGAAGAGTGATCCCATGTAACACATTCCTACCTTGATGCTTGAGATGAGTATTCAAGAAGATTAACCAAAGAATGTGTAGTCCGATTACACTCTTTTTCCCTTAAGTGAGTTTTATCCCATTGGGTTTTTCTCCTTAAGGTTTTTAATGAGGTAATTGGGCTACACTATCAAGAGACTCTTTTGGTTAATGAGTTTTAAGCCCATAAGAGATCCAAAAACGTGGCTTAAGACTCCAAGGGTCATTTGAGGAGTCGAAGAAGTGATTAATGCATTTTGCATTTCCAAGATAGATTTATTATTCCTTGTTTTTCCTAAGTTGTCTTGGGAATGCCCAAGCTTTTTCTTCTTCCTCTCCTTTATATTTTCGTGGCCTACATTAGAAAAGACAATCTATCTTTTTATAAAAAAAAAAACCTCTTTTAAGTATAGATTCATGGATCAGTTTTTGTTTGTCGATTAATGATCTTTTTCCACTTATCAAAGGGTCTTCCGCAACCTTTTGTGGCGTCAATCATTCCACCATATTGTGTTTGAGTCGTAAGTCGTCTCTAACCCAAGAATATCCATCTTTGAACTCGTCTTTAAGTTTGTTTGTCGTCTCAAAGTCGAGCAACCTAACTCCATATCCTCCAAGTGACGAAATTGGGATTGATTCCTTTGTGGGATTGTATCATACCTTCTAGATTAAGGCCAAAGTGATCGTATTGCAACCTATGAAAACACTATAAGTAGGCTTTGCACACTATCTCATGTCAAAGTGACATTACATTGCATTGAACTTACTATAAGAGATCACATGTGTTCAAGGATCTTACGAACATGGATAACTCAAAGGATAAAACCTAGACTTCATAACTCATCTAAAGTAGTTCACGACATGTTCACCAAAGGACACACCTTCTAGACTAAGGCCAGAATGATCACGTTGCGACCTAGGACACCACCCTAAGTTGGCTTAGCACATATCGTATGTCAAAACGACATTACATTGCGTTGAACTTATTAAAAGAGACCAAATGTGTTGAAGGAGCATATGAACATGAATAACTAAAAGAATTAAGCTAGACTTCATAAGTCAATTAATTTAGTTCACGACATGTTTACCAAAGGACATACCTTCTAGATTAAGGCCAGAATGATCGTGTTGCAACCTAGGAAACTACCCCAAGTTGGCTAAGCCCACAATCGTATGTCAAAACGACATTACATTGCGTTGAACTTATTAAATGAGATCACATGTGTTGAAGGATCTTATGAACATGGATAACTCTACGAATTAAGCTAGACTTTATAACTCAACTAAAGTAGTTCACGACATTTTCACCAAAAGGAGAAATCGAACTCAACCTTGGGAAAGATTTCAAGATGACTTTCAGCATTAGTGACATAATGAAAAAACCGAGCATTGAGGGTCAACTGTTCGTGGTACAAGAAATAGATGATCTTTCAAAGGACCTGTTTGGAGAATTGATGGAGAAAGACCACCTTGGTACTGCTTTGATAAAAGACGGTTGTGATGGATACATATACGAAGAAACTGAGGTCTACAAAGCCTGTTGGACTCTTGCAGATCACTGAAAGGTGAAAAACAGTTCGAAACAGTTCGAAAATTCCCATTTTTCTTTCAAGGGAATTTTTCCCTTTTTCTCTTTAAGTATTTTTCCTTTTTCTTTAAGATCTTTTGATCTATAAATTGTACTAGAATTTCTACTTTCAATATACAATCTTTTCCAGCAAAATTTCGAGTTCTTTCTTTTAGCAATTTACGATTTTAAGTCTTAAGTTTATGCAATTGATTTTTGATTTTAAGTCTATGTTTTATTTCATGAATTCTGAGTAAGTTAGTCTAGGGTTCTTGAGGAAAGGGTGAGATTAGGGGAAAACTTAGGGATTTCTAGGTTTGTCTATGTTTAAATAAGGTCTTAGATCTCTTTAGTTTAAGTGTTCTTAATGCTTGTTTCTTTCTGATCAATTGAAATTCGATCTCTTGGTGAATCCCCCCCGAGAGGCGTTTGGGGAATCACTTGAACATGCTTAAATTAAGATAACATCTTCCTAGCTCAAGAGATTGATTGTCTAGGGTGTTATTAGGCTTTGTAAGGTCCATACTTAAGGCCTCTTGAATTTCCAATCGTTGGGCGAGAGTCAAGTCAGGTTGTCTTTTAGGAGAGGTCCCATTGCGCGAGAGCGAATGTGATTACTTTGTGATTCCTTGCTTAGAGGTCATCTAAATAGGTTGATAGATAAGTCTAGAACCCCTAGGAATACCCTAATCATTGATCCTAATCCTCGAGAACCCGTTTTTTTCCTTATTGAATTTTCGTGATTTTAATACTCTGCTTTAGGTTGAGATTTCGTGTTGCACTTTATTAGTTTCATTATTGCTTTACTTTTAATGCTCTATTTTACATTCTAATACTCTGTTTCATTTTTAGCATTTTTAAGATTTCATTATCACCTAGGATAGATCACCACTTGCTAAAACCGAATCTGGCTTAGATTAGAATAAGTAGATTATATCTTGATTGCTAGTTACTCTCCCAGTGGATTGACACCATACTGTACTGCAATTGATTACATAAACAGTTTGGTATTTGAGAAAACACCGCAAAAACATTTTTATCAAATTGGCGCCGTTGCCAACTGGGATTAGTTAGCTACAATTAGGAAAATCACTTTTCTGAGACTAAGTTTTATTATCCTATTATTCTAAAATCGTTTCTGGTTTTCTCTTTGTTTTCAGGTACACTCGATCAACAAGCTCGACCAACACAACTCGAGCTCGTTGATTTTTCTTCTGTATCCAGAAAGCTCTAGCAAAACCAAGAAACACTCGATCACTACACTCGAGCACCACCTGCTCGAGTGTCATTTCCGACGAAACAAATCACTTGTATGAATACCAGATCCCGTGGTAGTGAAGACCTCATTCCATACTCTGACAAGATAGACCGTTTGCCTCGTGAATACTTGCGAGAACAACGGAACAGATTGAACGAAGAATACACGGATCAGGTTAACATGAAAGAACAAGTACAAGCTACTGAACTAGGAACTCGTCCTAGGAGAGTTAGACACATTGGTGCCGGTGATGCTCCCAGTATCCACACTCAACGCCATGGAATTGTCCCACCAGCCATCGCCAACAACAACTTTGAGATTAAGAGTGGAATGATCTCCATGGTTCAGAACAGTAAATTTCATGGTTTACCTTCTGAGGACCCACTTGATCATCTTGATGAATTTGAAAGACTAACCAGTCTGACAAAAATAAACGGGGTTAGTGAGGATGCTCTGAAATTGCGATTGTTTCCTTTCTCTCTTGGAGACAAAGCACATCTATGGGAAAAACACTTGCCACAAGGATCTATCACATCATGGGACGCCTGCAAAGAAGCATTTCTAGGCAAATTCTTTTCAAATTCCAGAACTGTGAAACTTCGCAATTCCATCTCTGGTTTTAAGCAAAACCATTCAGAAACATTCTCTGAGGCTTGAGAACGATTCAAGATG
>JAKUCM010000461.1:0-48438 GCA_023374145.1 Lepidium sativum
AGAGAGAGCTGAAAGCATAAACAGATAACTTAAACTCTGTCATTACAAGCAAAGGGCTTCAATAACTATCCAAAATGTAACATGTCCGGCGATATAATAGTAGCAACAATCTTGCGTATAATGAAGTTGACTTCAAAGTTTCAACCTTTCATCATCATATTGACAATAAATGGTCCAAGCACAAAATTGATTAAAGAACAGTAGAGATTGAACCTAAATCCATTATTCAGTCAAACAGAAAGACGAAATTCAATTTAAATCAGGTTAGAAGTAGTCGAAACTTACCTGATTTCGGAAGGCTCGTCAGCAGCAAAACACACGGTGTTTAAAGACAAAGGCTGTTGCTTTCTAGTTATCGTCAGAGTCCGAAATATAGAGCTTTTGGGAGGAAACCCACATCTTTTTCTGTAAATATAAACGGAAAATTTACGTAGTGTGTACGATTCGTTTGCCTGATTCAGAGCTTGTTTACTCACATGGCAATGGTAGATGTAAGTCTGAGACGAAACTAGAGTAGCCATTGGTCTCTCTAGATTCTCTAACTCTTCCTCTGTTCAGAAGATGACTTCTCCTTTCATTTGTCTCTCTCTATCGGCCTGTGATCCTAAACTTGCCACGCTTCTCAGTTTGGGATTTACTAAACTGAAATGTATTGTAGTGGTATGTTGGAAAGTATAGAGTTGGTTGAAAATAAAAGTGTATTGACTTTTATTCATTAGGTAATTGGAAAAAGAGAATAGTTTTTGTAAAGAAGCTGAAACTCGTAAAAAGAATTTTGAAACAATAAAATAGAGAATAGGTAATGAGGGACGTCCAAGTCTTGAGTACCATGATTGAATTATGTTTGTGTAGTTCAGGTAATATAGGAGGCGACTTGAGGAGGTCTGGTTTTCTACTCGTACAGTTCATTTTTAGCTTAGATCCTTTACATGAAACGAGACCAGGAAAAATTCCACAGTAATATCATTAGAGTTAAACAAGTGTTAAATCAGAATGAAATTTTTATATTTATTTGGAACATAAAAAATATCATGTAGGTGTAAGGGACGAGTATTAATAGAATAGGAAGCAGAACCAGTCTGAGATACTGGAAGTGAAGATCCATCGGCAAGAACCACTTACTCGCCTCCATTGTACGGCTGGTGATGTGACATATTATGAAGATTCGTAGTTAAGTGATGAGTTACACTGTTGTACACAATCCAGTTATTTGAATTGTAAGATCGTGTTGCAGCCATGTTTGCAAGAAATTGCCATGGTATTTGTTGTTGTGTTGATGGTTGTGTACCCGTAGAGCTTGTGAGCAAGTACAGTTGATTGCATCCTCTGACACTTCCCGAAAACTCCACGAATTTAACATTTGCCTTGGTAACCTTGTGGACATCTTTGGATGGATAAGAAGCATTATTTTTCTGTTGCCAAGTGGGTACTTGTTGTGATTGCCTCTGTAGAATACCACACGATAGTTGGGTTTAGACTAATTCTAATACTGATTTGACCTTGACGAGTTGTTGTTGTTGCCACGGTAGGTACAGCATTCTATGTCACTCACAGTAAGTTTGTAGAGGTAGCCCGGTGAGGCTTCAACACATGGTTGATTATTGTTTTCATGAAGTTGGTGATTGTCAGAGGTGTGTCTCGGTATTCAACTTTGTCGATGAAGACTTTGTAGTCATTTGTGAGTCCTTCAAGAATGTGTTTAATCTTGTCTTCTTAGTCAAAAGGCTTGCCAAGATGAGCAAGTTGGTCAAAACGAGTGGTAAACCCTTGAATGTATTTATTGATAGACTTTTTGCCTTTAGTCCAGTTTTTTATTTGCTAAAGCAATTGATTAAGATGTCCTCTACTAAGCTTCACATAAGTAGAGGAGAGAATGCTCTAGATCTGAGCCGAGTTTCTGTTGTGGATAAGATAGACTTAATAGTGTTGCTAATAGCACCTAAGAGTGCACTGTAAATAAGACGGTCTTGACGTTTCCACACATTGTATGATGGATTTGTTGCAGTAGTGGTACCTGTGGCACCCTACTCGATGAACATGGCTTGATTCATCAAGATATGCTGCAAAATCGTACATGTCAAGGAGGGTATGGACTTATCGTGACCAGATAAGAAAATTGGAAGAGGTGAGCTTGTCATGTTAACATTGAGAATGTTGGTAGTGTCTGAGACAAAGATACACTCATGAAATGGTGGAAGCAAAGCCATTGATGATTGAAGGTGAGAATTAAAGAGCGATGAAAAACTTGAATTAGGTATCGATATGCTATGATATCATGTAGAAGTGAAGGCTTATTATTAACATACGATCAAAATACAGTGAATTGTACCCCAAGGTAAATATATTAATTTACATAATTAGAATTTTCTAATTGTTTTATTCATGTAACTTAATTTATATGATCTACCGATCTAACTCTAATTATGTTAACTATCAAAGAAAAGAAAATATTGGGAAGCTAATTTTAAATCCAAGACAAAGGTGAATGAGACGAGTGATGAATTGACACTACAAAAAAGAAATTTATTGATACGCGATATTTGTTACAATAACACATCTTTCGTCACAATATAAAGATATTGTTACGAACTTGTGAGGATTTGTAAATGGTTACAATAAAATTGTCATAACTGCATATTTGTAACAAAAATATCACAATATACTTGTGACAAATCAATCTAATAACAAATTTATCACAAATCGTTACAAAATAGAGTCACAATAATTCGTAACAAATAAAATTTGTAAAAAAATTGTATATCAAACGTCACAGATTATTACTAATATTTATTGTTGCAATACAATTGTCACAATAACTAAGATTTTTGGTAGTGTGAAGTCGCATGTAGAAAAATTTCTAACAGCGAATTCCATATAGAATCTCTTAGGAAAAAAATTTATTTTTGTTTGAGCGATAAAACACACAACATTCCCGACAAAAAAACGTATAGATAATTATATCGAAAAAAATTTTACGAGGTTTTAAGCTGTGGTAGAGAAATATTCTTATAGAATGTATCCTAACGGATGTAATGTATCACGAATATGCTGTTAATAAATACCTAAATGCCCATGATTACACCAAACTATGAAAGTATTAAGAAAACTGAAATACAAGTATAAAAAATGTATATATATATATATACTACATAGATTAATCTAAATCAACTAATAATCTATATTATTTATAGTTAATTATTTATTACTTTCTTTTTAGTGGTTAAGGTTCTTGCATATAGATTAATAATTCATTTAATTCTTTTCTTCTTTGATTAAAATACTATTTTAATCTAATTAATGATTATTCAATCAAAAAATCATTTTCAGAACATAAATGATCAAAACAAAGTGAAATACAATTAACTTTTCATTAAAATTGTAAACATCATATAATTTGATACAAATATTTCTTCCTAAAACATCATTTATTTTGGAATAAAGTTAATATTAAATTGAGAAATTGAATGATAAAAAAAATTAGTATGATATATATTAATGGTAATTGCGGAATTAAGGAAAAAATAAATAAAATAATTACTTACATTCACTAGTTACATATTTTTTTCAATTAGTGTAGTGGCTTTTATATCATGTTTCTGTAGTTACATTCATCAGTTAGTTAATGGTATTATTCAGTATTATACTCTTTTTAATACATTCTATTAGCCCTAGGCATAAAATTTGAAACTAAAAAGTTTAAATCAAATCAAAAATATGTACTTGATTCATTTTGTTTTCTGGAAAAAAAAACATTCAGTTCCAATATTTTGATACATTCAATTTTTCAATTCGGTTCAGATTTTAACCAAAAACCGAAAGTAACCTATAGGAAGCAACATTAATTTGTACTTATTAATTAATTAATTAATTAATTAATAATATTATTATCTATGGCTAAATTCTTTAGTTACTTGGTTACTTTTAGTTGTATTTGGTAACTATTGTACTAATAATTTATGTTCTTTAATTATTTTTTATTACAAATAATCATTAAAATCAAACTATGAGAACATACATTATTTTGGATTTAGTTCTATTCTAGAAAGAATCGGACCAAATTTTAATTAACATATATATGGTTATCATATTTTCATAACAGAAAAAACCGTATCCTAATTGAATCGAATAATCAAATATCGAAAGCTAGACTTTTATGTACTTGTAAGAAAATGAAGTACTTAATTAAAATTAGTTATTGGGGGAGACAATCTGACTCTATTTGAGGGTCTAGTGTCTTGTGCAAACGTGGTATTCTAGGTCAAGAGAATTTTCATTTCTTTTCTCTTATGTATAAAACGCACGTGGGTTAATGAATGTAATAATCTATTTGAGAACTGACAGACAATAGACAACTAATTACTTCATCACACTTTAACCTCAACCCCATGATACAAGCACATGATTAGGTATAAATTTAAGAACTTATTTTATTGGGTAAGATCCAATTCAAATTTTATATTGGCAATGAAAAAAGACCAAATAGAAAGAGACAATAAGCTAGACTCTTATCATAAGCTTTGGCTATTTTGTCACGTTCTTCAGGGAATATATGTGTATATGTGTTGGCTGACAGATTTAGGATCAAGTCGCTCTACACTAAATTTGCTTTGGATTTGATCGTACTATTTTATCTTATTTTGAAACCTTAAATACAAGAAACCCATACACGGGGTCAGTTTTCTGACTAATAAAGCACAATATATTCAGCATGCATATACCGAGTTAAGTTGGTTTATTTAGTTGAAGATATTTTTTGCTGTTGAACTTCTTGGTAGGATTCAAGTAGTATCATGTCTGAAACATCTTTGGTCGCACCTGAATGTTTATGGGTTCTAAAAATTGATCTAGACCTAGATATGAAATTCTCTGGTTTTAAAAATTGAGTTCCGATATAAACAATATTTATGCTATTTAATAATCTAATATGACTTTCAAATAACTTTTTGATTAATAATCATAAGATTTCGCGTACTTCTTTTTAGATTGGTGGTTAAAATGATTCAGTTACGATTCAGACATCTAAGGGGTTTGATTTTTCTCTTCTATATGAGTTGTTTCCTTAAGATGTAAGCAGTACCTGTCATTGTTATCGGACTGCAAATGAGGCCAAATGTTGATGAGATGGACTTGCAAATCCATTGCTTGATCAGTTCTGGCAGGTCTAAAATACCATTGTGAACCATTTGTTGCATCTGCAACCCTTGCATCAATGTGCACGATCATCAAAAAGGGGCAATTTCTTCCCATAATATCAATGAGGGGTCCTAGGTGTGTCCAATGATCAAACCAAAAGCTGGCAGTTGATCCATTGCCCAATTCGGTGTGAACAAAACCTCTTATAAGTAGCCTTAGATTCAGCAGTAGTTTCCACATCCAAGAATCCTTTGCTTTGCCCTGAATTTCCCAAAAACTGGTTGTCTTAAGATGAAGCTCATGATTCCAAGCGACCCATAAAGAACCATGTTGGGTGAATAACAACCATATTAACGTGATTGTATACGATTGAACTTTTAGGTGCTTTGGAAAACAACATAAAACGATATGAATTAATTGAGCGTACTCTAACGTGCGTTGTTGGCATACACAATTTCTTACAGATTTAACTTGCTATTTTGGTTAATATATGATGACAAGCTACAAGAATTTATGGTAAAGCCTATCAGTCGCAAGACTCAATCAAGAATTTATGGTAAAGGCATATTTGATCAAATCAAAACTCAGATTCAAATTTCTCTGTCATGATGCAAGCTGTTTGATAGGGTCACAATGTTCGTGAGTTACTTATCTTCATTTTTGGAAGTTACGGGATCACTTCATATCAACTTCATTTGTTATCGGGCTCGATATTCGAGTATTTGGTCGAAACTTTTGATATTTTGGTTCTACTAACTTAAAATTCATTTGAGTATATATATCATATTCAATTGAGGTCTTGTATTTTGTTAAAGATTTGACATGTATCCCCAATATTTAGATTGACTTATATATTCAGATAACTAAAGGTATAAATATATAACTAATAATAGGTTTTAAATATATATTATATTTTGGGTGTCAATTAGGTTATCATTTCTATCTAATTTTAGATTCAATTTTCAGGATATAAGGATTTAAGATTCATTTACATAAAATAATTATTATTTATTATTTTATTAAATTTAAGCAAATCTTACACTGGTCCGGCTTGATACTAAATAATTTTGGAAGCTCTATTGTTTATACTTTAACACACACACAAATATCTATATAAGATTACCTTTTAAAATTAATATTCCATAAATTAATTTTTAGTCTGTTAAATGTGTTAATTCAATCTATTTTCAAGAGTTATAAACTTTTTAACACTTTAGAATTTTCTAATTAGTTTGTAGTTGTCATTTCTTTTTTTGATTTTTATATATATATTGTTAAATTTTATTTACCTTTATAAAATAATATAGTTTTATGATTCCAAATCGAATATATAGTTCAATTAGTATATCCATAAATTAATAATTTCTATAAATTAATAAAAATGTAATTTGGTGTAGTTCTATATATATTTGTATTGTTTAGCTGGATATCCAACGGCCAGCCACTGCCAATGACTGCTTTTAAATTTAGTTTTCTTAATGTTTGAACTGCTTGGGTGAATGATCTCAATTCATTAGAAAGCTAACCCAAAATTTTTTTTGTCTATCAATATTTGAGTTAAATCCATCCGTTAAGAGTTTTTCTTAATTTGTCAGATAATACAGCTGATTGTAAGAACATAAGACATGAGTCATCTAAAAACCAAGGTCTATCATATGTTAGAATATGTTTAGCTAATAGATCCGCACAAGTATTCCAGTTTCTTGTAACATGGTTGAAGCGGATAGCTTGAAATTGAGGTTTCCTATGTTTTGATTGTGTCAACATATGGAAGTAACCGGAGATTAGCCTTTGCAGTTTGTAAAGAACGATTGAGAATCAAACTATTGTCCTCAAAAATAATCTCTGAATATCGTTTAGTTCATGCAGTTTGTATCGCCTAAATCAGTTATATATTTCTGCTTCTTCAACTGAGTTTCGATTTTGAAACATTCTGATACCACAGTACACCAAACCACCATTGGAATATCGAAATAGATAGTCCTGACCAAAGGATACTGAACTTTCATAATGTGAAACATCATAAATATATTTAAACTATCTAGCTGACAGACAGTCTCATTCAATGTGACTTTGATGTGATGTCTGGAGGACTAAAACCATGTGCAATGGTAGATATCCAATTGGGTATCTAAACCAATTTTATAATATTAAAACTATTTAAGATATGTATCTTGTGTCTCTTATTTAAAATATGTATCTTAAATAGATACTCCAAATCTGATTAAAAAATTATAAAACCAAAAATTAGATACTCTAAATCAAGTGCATTGTTCATGCTGTAACAGAGTTTCGCTCTAATGTTTCTCGAATTACCCTATCAAGAACTACATTATACAAAGTATTAGAAAAGGTACCAGATATATTATTGTAGTGGAGCCGTTAAGAGTTTTTAATGTAACTATATATAAAAAAAAAACAAGTTGCATTATGATATACATATATATATATATATATATATGTTTGACAGTCGTGAAGATGAGAGGAGTCATCGGATACTCTTCTATCGTAATTATTTGCAATGAGTAAATTAAGAAAATAATTGAAATTAAATATTTTCTTGACAAATATATATTTATAAGAATAAAAAGTGCTTATACATAAATAGTTATTGAGACACACACATCTGACTTAGTGAGAGTCTAGTCTCTCAGTAACCAGTAGATTATAAGAAAGTTAACTATTTCTTATATACAGTTTTATTGGGAGTGCTGAAGTGGATTAATGTCATAATCTATTGGAGAAATAACAGACAAAGACAACTAATTTCTGGAACTCTCTTTTATCTTTGCAGTTATGATGGAACCATCTTGAAATTATTATTTATATATACATGCACATGATTAGGGTTTAATTATAAGAACATTTTCATTTTGTAAAATTCAAATCTTTATAATATAAAATCTAATAGATGAAAATATATATCTCCGGCTTAGTGTGAGAGAAATTGAATTATTGCAGATTGTACGTTTAGTATAATATTATACAAAGTTACATGTATTACTTAATATCAAGTGACGTTCATTATTAATTTCAATTATATTTTGCTATTATCCATGCGTAGTTGGTTTAGTGATTAGGAATCACTATTCTTTACATTCGAATATAATTTTGCGCATCAAGTTTTTTTTTTACCAAACGTATTAACTTTTTTTTACGTGGATCGTAACGAATAGTGTTGTATTCAAGAAAAAAAACTCAGAATATTTCTAGTTTACACAAAAATAAGAAGAAGAAAAAAGAATTAGTGTCAATATATTTTAGATAAAAATAAGCAAACTTCTAGATTTATATTCTCGGTCATGAGCAATGATACTTTCATATCGATGAAGATCTTTTCATCAAGAGATTGAGTTTCCCATAAACCTTGATTGGATATTTTTATGTTTTACATATTTTTAGGTTTGGAACGATTACCATCTCATCTCAAAATCATTTTTTTTGTTGTAGAAAACCACATAAATTCAATTTTAAAAAGTATCACTACAAAGTAGTTATATTAAAAATATATTCTACATTCATTCTTATTTTAGAAATTTTGTATCACATTTTTATATGTCATATGATCAAATACCTGTTTTCAAAAGAAAAAAATAGATTAGAAAATCACTAAAATATGTATTACCAATAAGTGTTATACTGGAGTGGGGCAAAACTAGTTTTGAGCTAAAGCTTGTAAAATAATGGTAGTTTAGTGGTTTAGTTCTTGAGTTTTAAGCTTTGATTGTTTTATGTAACAAATGCATAAGAAATAGAAGTGGGGCCTATCGCATTTATTTTTCTAATCACATTAACTTAATGCAAAACAAAACTCAATAACTGCTCTGTGCACAACAAAAATACTCCGTACAAAAGCAAAAGAATGGTCATGCACTATCTGTTATTTTTTAATTAACTTAATTTTCGTTTCAAAAATTTGTAAACATGCAGGAAAATCCTAAAAAATACTTCACTTGTGAACAAAAAAAAGATTAGTGATATCTTTATACATTGTTAATTTTTCTGTTATTATCTTTATGAAGAAAAATATTTTAATAGCATTATTAAAATATGATATTATTATTTTTATAGAGTGTTTGAATTTGATTTTTAGTAAAAGTAATTGAAAATTATGAATAACTATCACTAAAATAATTAAATTATTAGCTAATTTATTATAAAAACATTTCTCACATATATTATTAGCTGAATACATATTTTAGCTTAATTGTTATAAGAAATTATTTAATATTAATATTATGGAGAAACTATCAATTTAATTTGTATTTTAAGAATAATTATAGTTTATAATGAGTTACTTTGCTTTTTTATATTGGTAGAGACTAATAATTACATTTTTAAAATATAGTAAATTTTATATTGATTATAAAAAAAATCATACCAATTATTATGAAGTAGATGTTAGTTAAATTATAAAACTTATACATCGTTAAACTAGAAAAACTTATATATCATTAATTTGTTCCATGTTACGATACAACACTTCTCACAATTGCACAAGATAATGATTCTGAATTTTCTTTGCCTCTAGAAGACAAGTATTGTCTAGTTCATTCTGGTTATCCAAATAAACAAGATTTTTTAGTGCCATTTAGATCTCACGAAACACAGTTGTTAGGTATCACATGTCACAGTTCGATAATGGTCCTCCCCCTAGAACTAAGCAAGAATTGTTTAATCGGTATCATGTATCTTTACACTCTGTCATTGAGAAGACCTTTGGCGTTTGGAAGAAGAAATTGATGATTCTTTGTGAATTTCCCAGTTATGATGTTCATGTTCAAAAAAAAAGTGATAGTGGCTACAATGAGACTACACAATTTTATCAGAACTTTAAACACTTCAGATGAGGATTTTGCCGAGGTAATGGGACGTACAGAAACTAACAACGCAAATTTAGAGACTCAAATAAATGACATGGAAGCTACATAAATAGGAGCAGGAGCTCTTATGACAAACACTAGAGAAAACATTGCAAATTTATCATGGCAAGATCAAAATTCTCAATTTTAATTTTTTTTTAGTGTTCTACATGATCTGCATGATTTGCATGATCTGCATTTTTTTATTTGTATTCACCATTCGAAACCTTTAAGGTAAGTGTTTCGAGTTTTCTCACTCAATAGTTCTTTTATGTACTTTATTTTTTTCTGTTTAAACATAAAATTTGTTTGGGCCCTGGATGAGGTGTCTTGTCACAAAAATCTTAGAAATGGGGTTAATTTATTTAAAATTAAATATTATATATATTTTTAAGAAATGTATGGTGTCATATGACACTTCTTTTTCATTTACTTTTGCAATATAATACATATATTGCATCAGAAATTGAAATTAATAAAAAAAATTATATATATAATACGTGGACGACTTCCCTCATTATCAATAAATTTTTATTCAGATGCCCATAAGTTTTCATTAATAAAGTTCAATAATTATTTTGTTATGGGAGTGAATGGCAACGAAAAAGAACAAATAGAAATAGACAAATAAACTCTTATTATTATAACCTTTATCCATTTGTTACGTTTTAAAGAGATGAATATGATTAATTTAGTAAATGTGTACTTGTCAGTATGTGTTAGTTGATAGATTTATGATTAAGTTGTCCCTGTTAATACTGTTTAAACTTAGATCGTAGCTCTTGACCTAACAATGTTAAATAAGTTAGTCTCACATCTCAATTGAGATGTTAAGATCCAGAATCAGATTCTTAATTCTTAAGAAATAAAAGATATTATATTGTAAAGATGTCCTTATTTAGAAATGTTTATGTTTTGTTGATTAGTGGACTTTTATGGATTTGGAAATCCACACAAAATCATGTTGTCTTTTAATCATTGATATGAAATGATTTTTAAATTATCAAACAATGTATTATTAAGTTTATATACTTTCAAACAGTAGTTAGTGTTGTTCTATATTAACATATTGATGACCTAATTAAAGGGAACAGAATATCAAGCATCAATTAAGCCACTTAGCCACATGATTACAACTATAATGGGCTTGATAAAGAATTAATTTCTTAGTTTTAACACCAATCATATAAAAAGTCGTGAATGGGATTTTTTTTTTGTTAACTCAAAATCAAGTTAATGAATGTGAATGTTCACAAGTATGTTTCTTTTATTCGTGGATCATTGGTAGATATTTAGGATCATCAAGTGAAAGAGAGCTTAATCTAGATTAGTCGGAATTTTTAAATGGATAGTTAGGAAAAGTGATTTCCGGTGAATTTAATTATTGTTTGTAACTTTAAACTTATAAATCTAGTTTATTAGTGTTTTTTTGGCATTATCCAGGATAAATTTTTGTGTTGTTTTAGGTTTTCTGCTTTTCCAATAATTCCTACGAAATTTTACTCAATAAAATCTTTTTCGTGAACCTAGTAGTTATAATTTAATGGCTGGAAGTTCGAACGCCGAAGCTCTGTAATTTGTCGCCTCTTTGTAATTTACTGGAAGAGTTAGTTTATAGGTTTCTATCCAAATGTTTCACATTATGACAAGTGTCTAACAAACCACATCATCCAATGAGGCCACTGGTCCGTAATACCTAATTTATCATAAACAAAAATCTTACCTAATTAATTAACTAAGAACTCCTTTGACCCACCCAAAGCTCACTACCAACAAACTATCAATGTGTAAAGTTTCTCATTCATAACAATGGTGATACATACGTTTATCACTACAAAAAAAATTTGCGAGGCAGTGGTGGGATGCCAATTTTCCGTTGCAAAATTGCTACGAGTTTGCAAGACTTTTGCAATACAAATTCTCACCTCGCAATGGCGTTGCAAGTTTGCGAGGCCAAAAGAGTCACAATTTTGCGATGCCATTGCAATGTGTTCGCAATGGCCTTGCGAGGCGGGTGTCTGCATCGCAAAAGCATAGCAAACCTGCTATGCTTTTGCAATGCAAACAACAGCCTTGCAAATTTGCGAGTTATTTGCTATGGCTTTGCGATAGTCAATGTTTCCATTGAAATGGCATAGCAAAGTACCTATGTTTTCCTATAAATACCACCCAAAGAGAATGCATTTTTCACACAAAATCATAACCACTTAGAGAGAGGCAAAAAGGCAAAGGCGTGAGGCGTGGCTATCTGTCATAAAAGTGAATCCAAGGGGACGTATAGTTGGGGAGGCCGACGAAGTGGCAGTGCAACAAGAAAGATCCCGGGAAGTCATGGTTGCCGTCGAAACTACAGAGGAAATCATACAGGCAGACCAAGAAGTAGAAGACATCGTTACACATGATTTGAGGGAGGAAAACTCTGAAAGTGAAGAGTTCAATGATTCTGACTCATATGAAGACACTGGCGAAGAAGAAGAAGACACTTTTTAACTTTTTAAATCTTGTAATGAATATTAAATTAAATGATTAAATGAGGACAAATATTATGTAACATATTCTAACGACCAACAAACATGTCTTTGTATATGTTTTTGTGTTTTGATTTGTCTCGCAGGGCCTCGGCCTTGCAATGGCCTCGCAGGTCTGGCCTTGCAATAACCTCGCAGGGACTTGGCCTTGCAATGGCCTCGCAGGTCTGGCCTTGCAATGGCCTCGCAGAACTTGGCCTTGCAAGAGCCTCGCAGGTCTGGCCTTGCAATCGCCTCGCAGGGCTTCGACCTTCCAATGGCCTCGCAGGTCTGGCCTTGCAATGGCCTCACAGATATCAGCCTTGCAATGGCCTCGCAGTTCTGGCCTTGCAATGGCCTCGCAGGTCTGGCCTTGCAATGGCCTCGCAGGTCTGGCCTTGCAATCGCCTCGCAGGGCCTCATCCTTGCAATGGCCTCCCAGGCCTTGGCCTTGCAAGTTCCTCGCAGGATTGGCCTTGCAACGGCTTCGCAGGGCTTGGCCTTGCAAGTGCCTCACAAGCGTGCGAGGCACTTGCGATGCGTCTGTTGTTTGTATCGCAAGGGCCTCGCATAAGTCAAAATCCGTAACTCGGTATTCAATACCGACCGGCCTTACGGTGTAATTCACGGGCAATTACAACTACATTGTACTTGGAATACGTCGCAGTGTGAATTCGTAATCCGTAAACTCTACGTTTGATCCTTGTTATACGTTTGAACATGTTTGTATATGTTTTACTGAGAGTCTTTCATGCAAACTGTTCGGTTTTGTAAGTCTGTGAGGCAATTGCAAGGAATAAGGTCTGGCCTTGCAAGTGCCTCACAAGCGTGCGAGGCACTTGCGATGCATCTGTTGTTTGCATCGCAAGGGCCTCACATAAGTCAAAATCCATAACTCGGTAATCAATACCGACCAGCCTTACGGTGTAATTCACGGGCAATTACAACTACATTGTACTTGGAATACGTCGCAGTGTGAATTCGTAATTCGTAAACTCTACGTTTGATCCTTGTTATACGTTTGAACATGTTTGTATATGTTTTACTGAGAGTCTTTCACGCAAATTGTTCGGTTTTGTAAGTCTGTGAGGCAATTGCAAGGAATAAGGTCTGGCCTTGCAAGTACCTCGCAGGATTGGCCTTGCAAGTGCCTCGCAAGCCTGCGAGGCACTTGCAATGTGTTTGTTCTTTGCATCGCAAGGGCCTCGCAGAAGTCAAAATCAGTAAGTCTGTAATCAATACCCGAAACCCTAATAGCATCACAAGGGCCTTGCAGACCTGCGATGCCCGTGTTTTTAATATATATGCCGTGTTCTTCTTTCTTTATTTTTCTTCCTCCCCCCTCTCTTTCGCGTGGCTTCTTTTCCTCTCCGCCCACGGTGATTCCGGCGCCCTCCCCACCCGAATGCGACGTCATTCCAGCCAATATCATCCACCGTCTTTAACCCGTCAAGGTAATGTACTTTTCCCCTCGTTTAATTGATTTTCGGAAAACAGAAGGTTGATTCGCGGCTAAGGTTTGTAGATCTAGGCTTGACTCATGTAGATCTAGGCTTGAATCGAATAGATCTAGGCTTAAGAACGTGATTTTGATGTCGTGTTTTTATGCAATTTTCAAAAGTTTTGGGTAGTTTTCGTAATTTCTAAAAGTTTTGGGTATTTCCCGTAAATTTCAGAAGTTTTATGAATTTTCGGAATTTTTGAAAGGCTCGGGATTTTTAGCATTTTTTGAAAGTTTTGTGTATTTTTCTTATTTTTCAAAATTTTTGTGTCTTTTCGTAATTTCTGACAAAGAGGGCGTTTTTGTCGACAAAAAAGCGGAGAAGCGGTACCACGAGGTCACGGCTAAGATGCAAGAGATGTCACAACACAGCACCGACGAGAGCTCTGCATCTGGTGGCGTGACTACGGCTTAGAAGAATCAATTATATGCTGGGGTTAATATATTTTACATTTTTTCCATATTTTTAAATTTTTTTTGCATTTAACAATTTTTTTTTTTCAGGTTGCTCCCCGTAAAAAAGGGAAGTTGTTTGGTACCGGCTCCCTTTCATCGATGATTGAGCAGTGTGTCTCTGCAAAGGGATTCTCTCAGTCCTTCGGTACTCCATCAAACATCAAAGAGCTGTTGGATCGTCAATCCTAGGAGCTGGCAAAAGCAAAATCGGTGATATCCTCTCAAGCAAAGAAGATCACATCGTAAGATCGGATGTGTTCTATTTAGGCGTAGAAGGACCCGGAGCAAGCTGACGCGTATGCGGAGTTGAACGCCGATGAGACTGCATCCAGCTCGGAAAACGCGGATGAGGCAGGGACCGGCTCTGGAAATCCGGATCAGACCAGTACCGGTTCAGGAAATGCGGACTTATATCCGCTTTTGTATTTTTTTTTTTTTTTGTAGAACATTTTAATTTTAATTTATTTAATTTTTAAAATTATTTTTAAAAATATATATTTATTTTAAAAAAATATATTGGCTAGCCTCGCAAGAGCCTTGCAAGGCATGCCTCGCAAGGGCCTTGCAAAGGTTGCCTCGCAAAGGCCTTGAAAGGCGTGCCTCGCAAAGGCCTTGCAAGAGCTGCCTCGCAAGAGCATCGCAAAGCTTTGCGTGTCTCTTGCGACGTATGTTTCTGCGAGGCGTATGCGTCGTGATCAGGCGTCGCAGACTTGCGAGGCATTTGCAATGCCAACGCCCTTGCGACTCACGATTCGCGATGAATCGTGTTGCCTCACAAAAGCGTCTCAATTTGCCATTTGCGATGCCATTGCTAGGCCATCTGACATCGCAAAATGCCAATTTTCTTGTGGTGTATATACACATGGTAGAGAATCTAGAGTTAATGTACAATATCAATTATCTACATTATAGGAAGTAGATATAGTCAGACCTATCAATCAGCTTTAATACGCCCTTTAAGATGGAGGGGCAACAGTCACTCTAATCTTACTTATGATATAATGATTTTGTGAACGAGAGAGTGACTTTGTTAGGAAATCTGCTAGCTAATCCTTAGTGAAATGTGAGCCACTCTTAGGCTACCTGACTAAACCTTTTGTCTAATGTAATGATAGTCAAGGGCCACATGTTTCATCTGTGAGTGAAACACGGGATTGAGAAGTTGTGGCAGGTATTCCAAGTTCACCAAAGAGTGATTATCCAACATATTTAAGCAGCTGTGTTGGTAACTGAATGGTATACAATTTCAGTTGATGATCTCGCAACAGTATCTTTGTGAACCACGAGACATGTTGTTGTCCAATGTACACCACATATGCGTTGGTAGAGGTGAAGTCATCACTGATGACTCATCAGTATCACCAGCTCGATTAGCATCTGTAAACCTATGAAGAAACATACTATTTTGGTAAGATAAGAATGTGCCATGACTCATCGTACCTGCTAGGTAGCGTAGTACTCGATTAGCAGCTTATAAGTGGTATGTTGACCGCGTATGATATTTATGGTCTTGTGAAAGCCGAGTATTGCAGGCTTTCTACCAGTTGTCGAAAGTTTAACCCTTTTGGTAGTGGTGTTCATGTGTGGAGTGTTAACTTTGGTGATGTGGCCGTCAGAGTTGCTACAGGTTTGCAGTTGGTCGTGTTTAGGCGGTGAAGTAAGTTAGAGATATATTTCCTTACATATGAAGACCTGCTTTTGTTCTATGAACTTCTATGCCAAGAAAATAGGATAGATTTCCCAGATCTTTAACAGAAAACCGATCTAAAATTTTTGTGATGATGCGTTCTACCAGCTTGTGATCACTTCCATTTACAAGTATATCATCCACATAAATTAAAACATACACCATTGATGTACCTTGCCTCAAAATGAATAATGAAGCATCGGCCAGAGAGTTAGTGAATCCTGCTTTAATAAGATAATTTACAGCTCCAAATGCCATGATCTTGGCAAATGGCAAACGTAGTCGGAGCATTCTGGATATAAAAAAATTCATCTAGTTGTAGCACAAAAACATTTTCAGTGAGTGAGTCTTGCAGAAAAACGTTATTGACGTCTAGTTGTCTGATTATCTACTATTTCAAAGAGTTATTCACTAAATTACCAGACTAAAGGTCTCAGTGTAGTATATTCCTGGTTGTTGGTGATAGCCTTTGGCGACTAATCTGGCCTTGTAGTGTTTGATGGATTCATCAAGTCTGTATTTTATTGTGAATATCTATCTGTTTCCTACAAGATTGTGATCAGAAGACGGAGGAACCAAATTGCATGACCAATGTAATACTTGAGCAACATATTCGGCACTCATAACTTTTCTACAGTGTTTGTATTTCATAGCTTTTGTTGTCGTTAGTATAAAGTGTGATTTGTCATATGTGGTGATGTGGAGAATATATTTGGTATTGGGTTTGAGAGTACCCATTTTTGCTCGGGTACGAATCGGGTGGTTATTGTGGGGAGATGATTTTGGTTGTGTTTGTGGTGGTGATTGAATTTATGGTGATGAAGGTGATGTGGTTGGGGTAGTGGAGTTTGGGGTCGTAGGTGAGTGAGAGATATTTGGTTTTGAGCTATTGTGTGGAAGTAGATCTTGATGGGCTGAATTTTGATTTAGGCTATCTTTAGGTACTGAAGTTTCATGGGGTGATGTGGGACTCGATATTTCAGGTTGGGACAAAATTGTATATTTAGTGGGCGCGAAATTAAAGGAGGTAAAGATATAGAAATTACATGTCCGTTTTCATCGTTGTTACGTGTTGCCGATAGAGTATATAGGGAATTAATTCTCGTTGCCATGTGTTCCGGTGAAATGTTGTTCCTTGGGATTGGCACACAGAGAGACTCAATGAGTGGCACTGTTGTAGTTTGTGATGGAGATGGTGATGATGGTGTTTCCTTTGTTGGTGATGTCTGTGACGCAAACGGGAATTGAGATTCATCAAATCTGACATGGCGGGAGGTGTAGATGCCATTGGTGTTAAGGTCTAGGCAATGGTAAGCGCTCTGGGTGAGAGAGTATCCAATGAAAACGCAAGGGATTGATTTTTGCTCAAATTTGTTTTTGGTATATGGTTTAAACCATGGGTAACACATGCTTCCAAAGATCCTTAGTTTTGGTAGTTCAGAGTGGCATTAAACAGCGTCTGGTATGGTGATTTCATGGAGAGAACCAGAGTGGATAACTGAATCTCGACTGAGTAGTGCATATGGCCAGTATGTTGTTGGAACTGAATCTCGACTGAGTAGTGCTAATTTTGTTTCTACAATTTGTCGATGTCTTCATTCTGCCACAACATTGTGTTCAGGTATGTGTGGTGGTGTCGTAAGGTGTGTGATACCATTTGTGGAGAGGAAGTTACATAGGGCAATGTAATCACCACCATTATCCAAGAAAGTGTTCCAATCTTTATCTAAACTAATTCTCGACTAGGCTTTTGAACTTGATTAAGGTTTCTTTGACATGTGATTTGAGTTGCAGCGGCTACATCCATTGATATCGGGTGAAGTGATCGAGAATGAGAAGATAATATTTGTGATTTTCTTTGAAAATGATTGGTGATATCCAAACATCTGAGAATAAGATTTCTAGTGGTCTGGATGAGGCTATTGTTGTTTCTGAAAAAGGATAATTTCTGACTTTCATTGATGTAGCAATCATTGCAGGAAAAAGATAAGTTTAAGGATGAAGACAAGGGTAAATGAAACTGAGAAATAACATAGTGAAGGATAGTTGTATAAGGATGGCCTAGCCGAAAATGTCATTCAATTGTTGTAGTCTTCGTGCTTAGAGGAGATGCAAAGAGTGCAGCTGTTGTTGTTCTAAGCAGTGGCCACTGATAGAGTTCTCCATTAGTATGGCCTTGGAATAACTAGAACCCCGAGGTCAGATCCTTCACCTGAAAGGTAGAGAGAAATAATTCCACATACACTCTATTAGCATTACATAACTGATAAACGGATAACAAGTTCTTTTTGTATCTCAGGGACAAGTAAAATATTGTAAATGAATAGAGAACGAGTTTGAGTTGGTAGAAAGACGAACCAGTGTGTGTTATGGGAGTAGTAGTGCCGCTACCAAGGACAACATCTTCATTTCCACTATATGGTTGGTGAAGAGCAAGGTTGTTCATATCAGAGGTTATGTGGTGAGTCGCTCTAGAGTCTATAACCCAAGAGTTGTTCTATTGCGTTGTTGATGCAGTAAGATGTGCCCATGGTTTCCAAGTTGGCGGATTTTGTTGTGTTGGAGTGACACTTTGAGTCTAGAAATGGGGGCATCTTCTCGCAGAATGTCTCTCAGTGCCACAAAGCTGACATTTTCCAAGATATGGCCGAGGTGAGTGTTGTTTTTAGCGTCTTGAATCTGATTTGTGGGTTGGTATTGTGTTGGAGTGTGTTGTTTGTTGGAACGAGAGTTGTGACCATCATTTCTCTGCTTGTTTTTCACATAGTTTGCAGAGACATGAAACGTTAGTGGTGTTGTAGCAGCAAGGATTTTGGCTTCATAATTTCAGAGCTTTTCATGTAGCTTTGTGGTTGCTGGAGGAATCTCACTACCTTCAATTTGGCCAACAACTGTGCGGTATTCTGTAGGTAGGCCTTCTAAAATTTGTTCAGTTTGATCCTCATGTTTCACTACTTTCCCTAGTAGTGCCAGTTGGTTAAAGTGCATGACTATACCTTGTATGTATTCATCAACATATTTAGATCCCTTTTGCCATTGCTTAAGTTGGTGTTTCAGCTGTTTGATGTGGTCACGACTCGGTAGAGCGTAAAGTTGAGAGAGTTTGGTCTAGATCTGTATGGTAGTGGCAGTGTGAGACAGTAATGGTTGGATGGAACCCGAAATAGTTCCTAGGAGTGCACTGTATAGGAGATTGTCTTAGCTATTCCATAAGGCATGTGCCGGATTGGGAACGTCATCGTCAGTTATGGTGAAGACCGCTTCAGGTAGTTATGTAGATTCATCAAGGAATTGAGCAAGGTCATATCGAGGAAGAATGACATGGACTTGACGGCTCCTGTGTTGTGGTTTATGGACGTGAGTTTCGTGATGTTTGTCATGTTGACATGAAATATAGATGATGTAGTAATAAGAAATTTAGACATTGTGGTACTTGAAGTGGCATTGACCATCGAAATGAAATTGTTGTAATAAGCGAGAGAGAAAGAGATTTGTGAAACTTTATGAATCGAATGACTCTGATCCATATCAATGTCTAAACTCTCTTATTCATAAAAATGATGATACATAGGTTTATATACACATGATAGAGAATCTTGAGTTAATGTACAATATCAATTATCTACATTATAGGAAGTAGATATCGTAAGACGTATCAATCAGCTCTAATACAAATTCACACGCATAGGATCAATCTTCTTTCTTTATCAGTCCCTGAGTTTGAAGACACTAAAAATGATTTCATCTTCTATAAACTTGTTAAGATTAGAACAATACTCGACAATACTAATGCGTCAATAATAGACTCCAAGCTCCGTCAACCATGGAGACCAAGCCCTGCACTACAAATGTATAGTGTCATTTATTTTTTTTATTTGCATCAGTTTTAACTAGTACAACTTTTATTTACATTACTTATAAAAATGACTATAAAAATGATGATTCAGATAGTTAATGCCAATTTAAGCAATTGATGCAACTATTTTTATCATACTATTAGTGATGTTCCGTGCGATTATAAGAAATACAATAATAATATCATTTGTTATAAATAAAATTAAATCATATAATATGTCAGTAATTTGATATATTGTTATTTATTAAAAAAATATAATATTATTGATGTTAGAGCATACAAATAATTATGTCTTTTTCTAGTGTTAGCATTAATAAAAATTAAAGTCAACAAAGATATTTTTAGATCATCGCACAAAAAAAATGTATTTAAGATTAAAAGAAAAGGAGACTTCAAGATATATCTTAGACTCATAAATCTTATGAAATATACCGAAGAGAAAGAGGCATTGGGCTTTGCATAGAACCCTAATTTGAGATGTCTACGTCCGGATTCGATTCAGTTTGGTCATGGACGGACCAAACACTTAGCCAATTTAGGTTCTTTTATTTACTTAGTTCGTTTTCGAGTTATGACAGTTTGATAAGCCCAAAAATTATACATAAAGTAATTAAATAGGGTTCTAGTACAACAAAGTTTGCAAGAATGTTAAATTAATGTATCTAGACCCAATTATCCATGTCTTATTCCAACCTTCCTCTATCCCGCCTTGATCTCGCTCCTACTTAGGCACTTTCACAGACATTGGGTAAATCATCACCTACAATCACGCAGAAACGCATCAAACAATAAAGCAAACTAGTCAGAGAACAAAGAGTATTCATGCATAGAGCTCAATCAGATATGTTGCCTTAGTCACTCAGATTCACCCGATTTAACCCAAGCAACAATCATGAACGAATACAGTAATCAGTCAGTCAGAAAATACAGACGGCAAGCAATCCTAACCCGTCTAAGACTTAATCCTACTATTTCTCAAAACGCACCCAGATCAACCACAACGGTCCCAAAAACTCACATTTGCCTTAGCTTTTTCTGACACCTCTTGACTTGAATTCAGCCTGGTTACACTGATCCTGTCTCGAACACACTCGATTCATCCCTTCTCTTGCTCGAAATAGATCGAAACTGCCTTAGAGACCTTCGCAAAACTTTTTGCATTTTACTTAGAGATTTTGTGGAAAAAAAGAGGCAGCGACGACTTAAATCCTGTAATTATAGGGTTTTGGGTGCTAAACTCTAACCCTAATTCGCCCTTGATTGTCGAGGTTCAAGCCCATTAATGTTAGACCAAGTCCAACACGCAGAACATTCCCTCCCTGAAACGCCCCTGACCGCCCCGACCACTCCCCACTCTATATGTTCGGACACTATCACTTTTTGTCCGAACAAAGATCATACTTGTTTGAAAGCTGACCCTTGTCCGAAAATCTCGGATCTTGTCCGAAGATCATCTTGCCTGTCCGAACCACGACTGTCCTGGTCGGAACGACCGTTCTGGTCTGAATCTGACAAGCATGTCCGGATCCGACCATCTTGTCCTAATCTCATGCATTTGTCCGAATTTCTCCAATCCAACCAGATTTTTCCAGACCCAAATCCCACTTCCCTCAAACCCATCCAGAATCACCCAAAGGATACGCGGGACACGAGCGTTACACTTTGCCTATGAATGATATAATTCGACCTGTACTGTTCTATTTTGTGGACTTGGCCCAATTTTGAAGGAGAACTATAAATTTGGACGATATTGGACTATATTGATAGGCCTTCTCATTTTAAAGGCTTTCAAGTTAAGCTCACGTATTTATCACGATCCATATAAAGTGCTTAATGCTTTATCATGTAATGGATTGAGTTCTGCACATGTGACTACCTAAGTTTTATAAAAACATTATCCTACAAATATAGGTATAATAATTATCCATATAAAAATATTTACAATAATTTACTTATACTACACCACCATAGAAAATATACAAGAATTATTTAACTTTCCTCTTTCCATCCACGTGCGTGCTTATCTCTCCCTTTCAATTTTCGTACAAATATAATATAATATATAATATATACATATATAATACGTTACTAGCACTAACTACTCACATATCCGAAAAAGTAAAATTTAACTTTTGTCATATTCTTTTTCATACTTTGTTATAATAGATCACTTTGCCTCTTATATATGATATATTTTCATTCATTTTAAAAGCTGTAAAAATAGCTAAAATACCACATAGAAAATTTGGCCTCCGTATTTAAATACAAATTTCAAAAAGATAGACATTGTCTTCTCCAAATCGATCGATAGATTTTACTTTTTTGATCATAATCATATGCTAGGCTATGTCTCATCATATCACTACTTTTAAAATTTCAAAATACATTTACAAATTTTTCCAGAAGAACAATAAAATAAAAAATAACCTTCAAGATATTTACAAAACATTATTTAAAAACAGTAAAAATAAAAAATAATTAAATAAATAAATAAATAATAATAACAAATTTGTCCACAAGACAAACAATACATTTGCACAAGGCAGCTCATTTGCACAACCAGAGATCGAGTCCCCCTACCTTCATTATGTAAGAATTTGGCTATTGGGCCGGCCAGTTGTGGCCCAATATAATTTGCCGTTGACAAAAAAAAAAAAAAGACAAACAATACATTTTAAATTATTATTATTATAATTAATGCATAATCTGTGATTATCTATTTCTATAAATTGATTGATTCATGATAATGCTATTATTGGTAAATATTAATTTTAATAAATTTATTTGGTTATATTTTCTAACCGTTATGCAAAAAAACATATAAATTCCAACAACTCCATTCACTATTTCCAACGGCTATATACAATTTTTTTCATCTATAAAAACACTCAATTTTCTCTCATCTCTTCACTCAAATATTTTCTTCCTCATCTCCCAAAAAAAAAATGTTTGTGTGGATTTTAATATTTTCTTTGGTTACAATTGTTTCTGCAATTTATGGGATTTTCGTTTTTGAACATACTCCCAAAGAATTTTGAATAACTATTGGTCGGCTTACTTGTGCTTCATATATCCTTGTAATCATTTTCTTATTTCATTTTATGTGTTTAACCATTAATATGTTGTTTTATGTTTTAATAATATTATGTTGAATATTTATAATTAAGTAATAAAATTTATTATTACTATGCAGTAATTATGTCAAATTTGGCTTAACTCAAGACCACTGCCCTTGATATATGGCGAAACAATTATATGAGATGAGAAGTTGCACAAAAAATCCACATTAAAAGAAGAAAACTCTTTGATACCATCAATAAGTCGAAAACGACTTGAGAAGACCAAAAAGCAAATGCTATGATATATTTGGTCTACCATATCCACAATGGTTTAAATGATGAATACATAACAAAAGAAGATCCTCCAGATCTTTGGCAATCACTCAAAGATAAGTTTGATCACCAAAAATATGTGATTTTACCAAAAGATAAACATGAGTGGTTGAACCTCCGGTTTCAAGATTACAGAAGTGTAAGTGAATATAATTTCCCTATGTTCCGAATCACTTCCACGATAATGTTATGTGGAGAGAGAATAAGTGATTATGATATGATTGAAAAAAACTCTTCAAACATTTCATCCTGGAAATGTAGTCCTACAACAACAATATCGGGCTAATGGATACAAGAAGTATTCAGAATTAATGCAAGTTCTACTTGTAGCACAACAAAATAATGAATTTGTAATGTTAAACCATTAATCTCTTCCAACTAGATCAGCATCATTCTCAGAAGTGAATGTTACATCATTAAAATTGCAATAATTATGGACTTGGACGAGGTTGAGGTAATTATTGTGATCGTGGACGAGGAGGATATGGATGTGGATATGGACGCGAACAAGGAAAAAAGTTTTGTCCAATTGATTTCAACAATGAAACGAATAATGAATACCAAAAGGAAAAGAAGTTGGAAAAAGGCAACATGAGAAAATTTGCTATAAGTGTGGCATTAAAGGGCATTGGTAGCATATCTGTCGTACACCAAAATATTTTTCTGATCTACACCAATAGTCACAAAACAAAAAAAATAAAAATAAAAGGAAACCAATTTTGTATATGGCAATGTTAGACATTCTTTTGATAATAAAATTGAACCTACTTTTGACTGTGATGTCGAGCCGCCTATTGATGGTATAAATAATGATACATATCTCGATGTAGCTAATTTCATTGTTGATTCTATAAATATCAACGAAAGCCAAAAAGAATAAAATCTTTCTAAAGAAGAAAGTATAACATGATGTATAACTAGTTATGGTTGCTTAATGTTGTTTTTTTGTCTTTGTTTGTTCGTAAAATAGTTTGTGTCGTAATATAAAGTTTGTTTTTATTATATTAGCACATCTTTTATGATTTTTATTAAATCATAATATGTTGAGATTCAAAAACAAGGATGGAGATATGCGTCTCGTATATAGTGCAATAACGCACACGATAGTTAAAGATAAAAATTATTTCTCTTCCCTTAAAATGAACAATTTCACCGGAAGCGTGAATATTATATCTCGTGATGCAAATATTATTATAGGCTCCATATGAGCTTGTTTCTCAATGCCAAGGGGGACAAAAATTGAAATTAATAATGCGTTATATTCTCCCAAATCCTATAGAAATTTGTTGAGTTTCAAAGATATCCGAATAAATGGATATCACGTAGAAACCATGACAAAAATGGTGTTGAATATATATGCATCACATCAGTTAACTCGGCATAAGAAATGTGTATTGGAAAAGCTGCCGACTTTATCTTCCAGAATATATTTCACAAAAATAAATATGATTGAATCATATATTACAGTAAACCTGAATTTTACATGTATATTCAAAATCTAGCATTAAAGTTTAGGGCATCGTGGTTTAGTCATGATGCAAAAGATTGTGAAAAATACAAATGACCACTCGTTAGAAAACCAGAATATTTTTCAAGCGAAAGAATTTCCATGTAATGATTGTTCTCTCGGAAAACTAATAACTCGGTCATCACCAGCCAAAGTTAAAAATGAATCTTCAATATTCTTAGAAAGAATATGTGGTGATATATGTGGGCTTATCCACCCATAATGTGAGCCATTTAGATATTTTATGGTATTAATTGATGAATTTAGTAGATTGTCACATTTGTGTCTGTTGAGCACACGGAATATGGCTTTCGCAAAATTCATTGCCCAAATAATTAGGTTGAGGGCACATTTTCTTGATCATACAATAAAGAAGGTAAGACTCGATTATGTTGGTGAATTCACTTCACAAGTCTTCAATGACTATTGTATGTCATTGGGAATAGATATTGAACACCTAGTCCCGCATTTTCACACACAAAATGGCATGGCTAAGTCCTTAATCAAATGGTTACAAATTATTGCTAGACCATTAATAATGAGAAAAAAATTTCAATATGGGGTCATGCAATTTTTCATGCTGCGGCATTAATTCAAATAAGACCAAGTGCATATAATAAATACTCTCCATTAGAATTAACATCTGGCCAGAAGCTAGATATATCTCATCTTCGTATTTTTGGGTGTGCTATTTATGTCCCCATAGCGCCACCACAAAGAACAAAAATGGGACCACAAAGGAGATTGGGAATATATATTGGGATACATCACCAAGTATAATTCGGTATCTGGAACCAAAATCTGGTACTATGTTTACGGCATGCTTTGTCGATTGTCATTTTAATGAAGATGAATTTCCAACATTAAGGGTAGGAACTGAAGAAGCTCAAAGAGACATCACATGGTACACACCGTCGTTGTGGCACCTTGATCCATCAAGAGTTATACTTGAAGCAACGTGATCTGGAAATTCTGAAAGTTGTGCATTTACAAAATATGGCAAATCAGGTACCAGATGCATTCACCGATACAAAAGGGTGACAAAATCATATATATACATGTTGTGAATGTTCCATCAAGAGTTACTGTTCCGGAAGAACAAAGTAAAGGAAACATAACAAATGAACTCAAGCTTCATTTGAAAAGGGGGAGACTAATGGGATCAAAAGATAAAAATCCCCGAAAGAAAAGGATTTTGGGAGAATTAAATAAAAATGGCCCAGAATAACCAAATTATACAAATAAAAATCATGAAGAGAAAAATAGAGAAACAAATGAGATTTTCATCAACTATGCCCAAAACAAAAATATTTGGGTTAGAAGTAAAATAGAAGATGATGATGGATTTTTCTCATTCTCTTGTGAAACCATTTCAGAGATGTTTATTGATATCTTCTTTTTCTAAGGAAATATGTTTAGTTAGATTACAACGATCACTTTATGATTTAAAACAATCAGGATGCATGTGTTATAATCGCTTAAGTGAATATTTCTTTAGTAAATGATATACCAACAATACAATATGTCCTTGCGTATTTATTAAGAAATCTATATCTGAGTTTGTGATCATTGTTGTATACATTGATGACTTGAACATAATTGGAACTCAAAATGAAATTTATGAGACAAAAACTCATATGAAGAAAAAATTGAGATGAAAGATCTTGGACAGAAAAAATTATGTCTTGGACTCCATATCGAACACTTTTGGAATAGAATTTTCGTACATCACTCAACTTATACAAAAAAGATCTTAAAACACTTTTTATATGGATAAAGCGACTCCTTCGAGTACTCCAATGTACATTAATTTACTTACACTCCACCGCCATAGTACCACAATATATATGTGTCTTTTTATTTCTTGACATAACAGAAAACATACAAGAGTGAATTATTTAACTTTCCTCTCTCGCTCCATGTGTCTGCTTCTCTCTTTCTCCTTTTAATTTCCATACAAATATAATATATAATATATATATATATAATTATTTTATAACAGTTCTGATTATTTTTCTACACTGAATAATTGAATATTAGAAAGCAAGGTATGATACAAAGTTGAATAGATAAGCCACAGAATACAAAATATATTTTCGGAAACTTAATCAAACTAAATAAACTATTTTTATAAAAACTAAACGTATAAAACTTTTCTAATACTCTATGGGAAAAAATCAAAAAACTACTACCGTGAACCCAAAAACTCAAGTCATTGCTAGATATCACTAATCCAACGTGCTATTACGAATGAAATTACCTCCAATATGAAACGAGGCTTCTACTCCAGAAAAAATGATATCAAAAAAGATATTCCACACATCTTTTAGAATTAGCTAGGTGAAGCAACGTCGACCGTTTAAGCCTTGATAGAACACAATAAAATAAAGTAGACCACTATCAAGTCTTCATTGCATGAACAAGGGCGAAAACAGTCCTCAAAACAGGAGAACCAAGCTACAAAAAGCTAAGCATCCAGCGATCCAAAAAAAAAATAACACGAGCAACTAAAGGCAGTAATCAACAAAATCATATCCTAGGAACTAAGTAAAGACAAAATCAAAGCTAATCTAAAAACCTAAACAAAAAGAAAAAAACAAAGCCACATAAACCATATTGAACAAAAAAAATAGAGATTGGAAAAAAAATTTCACCGGGAATAACTTTCTAATAACTTTCTAACCTTGCACCACTTTCTCAATGGCCACCAGAGAAACTCACCAACAGCAAAGAGAGAAACCACCAACGGAAAATCCAACCCAAAAACTAGCTTTCACGCCCAAACTGACAGTCAATATTTCTCTGGTTTAAATTCCTTTATCAATTTTTTCTTTTGTCAAAAGAAATCATTTCACGACTTGCCTTCTCATGTGTAGGTATTCAATCCGAATTGCGGTTCAATTTTGGTTTGATTTTTTGATTATTTCACATTTATTAAACTCTATATGCATTTATAAAACAAGAATACTGCAACAATATATAATATTGTAAAAGTTATCTTCTTACAAACCAATGTCGATTTTCCTGATGTGTTTATCTTAATTAAATATATGATTATTAAAATATTTGTTTGAAAACTTGTAAATGATAAGTTAAAAATTGTTTATGTAGTAAATATTTATGTTTATTTATGACATATATATATATCACTATGTTACAGCTAATATATTATTATATTATAAATTAACGGTTTTGTTTGTTTTATTTGGTTTAATAAGTTTTTCACCGAATCATATATGTAGCCTAGAGTTTTCATAAAAGTGTGTCAATATGGTTTATATGGCATAACTATTACTAAAACATATTAATTTTTCAGTTTGGTTTGGTTTGATTTTGTCGAATTACAAACCTCTAATTATGAGAAAGAAACCTTTCACCAATTTGCTACTGAGTTTTTTGGTTTTCCTTGTTAGGAAACAATGCTTTAAAAGCTTGGTTTGATAGTCATGGTGCTTTAAAATCCTAATTACCCGTTTCTCTAACTTGGTGTAGATAAGGTGCTTAAGACGAACTCATAGAGGAGACAAAGGCATCTATGGGACTCTAATATGTGCCAAATTTTTCGCTATTGGGAATTATCCCATAGAAGAAGAAAAGCAATTTCTTTAAACCGACATTATGGCTCTTGATAATTTGAGTGATAATGACATACTTGATAAAGTCTCATGGGCTACAACTTTTGTAATGGTTATTTGGTAGCTTGGAAGTGGAGGTGCAATAATGTTTCTGGAGGAAATATGAGATGTAGAGATCGAGTTAAGTTCATCAAAGACTTATTGAGGGAAGTGTGGAAAGCGTTTGCAGTCGTGAAGCAGAAATCTCCAACAATGAATAGAGTTGAGAAATTTATTCCATGGAGTGTACCAGCTACAGGTTGGGTGAAATTGAATATTGTGGTGCTTCAAAGGGTAATCCTTGACCAACATTTGTGGAAGGAGTCTTGAGAAGAGTAATGGTGAATGAATTTGTAGATTTACGTTGAATAAAGGTATATGCTCGGCACCAGTTGTAGAGTTTTGAGGAGTATATTACAAGTTGTATCTCACGTGGGAGGTAAAGGTTGATCGAGTTGAGTTGCAAGTAAACTCCAAAGTTGTGGTCAGGTTTTTCGGAAAAGAATTGACAAGTCTCATCCACTCTATTTCCTAGTACACATGTGCTACGACTTTCTCACACGATACTGGATAGTCCAAATATCACATGTGTTTAGTGAAGTAAACCGCCTTGCGGATGGCTTAGCTAATCACATTTTTTCTCTAGCTTTAGTATTCACTCCATTGATGTTATCTCTTAGGATTTAAGAGTTTAGCACATGATTATGTAGATAGTGTTGTACATCCTAGACAAGTCCAAGTTTAAATTTTTTTAGTTGATTGAATAAATTCGAGAGAGTTTAATCTCCCGTTTTTATGACCACAAAAATAACTAAAGACTCTGATGTTAGGGGTTCAAATTTTCTCTTCTACATGAGATGGAATATAAAAGGTTTTAGAGAATGATTTTTAGGCTATGAATTCAACTTTGTCGATCCAATTGTTGACAAGATCGATATAAGAACATTTGAAGCATGGATACAAAGAGATAGGCATTATTTAGTATATTCAACAACAATATAAAAACTTATTGTTTTGTTGCAAGTTGTTTAGCCAACATGAGACCAGCCATGCTCACATTGCAAAAAAAGAAAGACAATTGATAAGTGTGTTCAGGAAGAAATCAACAAATAGATGGATCATTGGAGAGAATTGTTATATAGATTAGTTTTTGAGTTGTTGTGGTGATGTATTTGTCTAAGGTTAATATAACATTTTAGGAAATTAAAGACAAAATTTGTGAGCATAATAATGGAAACTTTTTAGGGATTGGTGGAATGATTGGTGAATTTGATCCACTAATGCGGGAGCACATTAGGCGCATTGGGAAAAGATGGTGGAAAATGTACAAGAAAATGGCGGAAAGTCACACACCTAAATATCATATACAATTTGGAGAGATCATCTTGAAATTGTTGAAGCAATACATTTTAACGCTCTGGAAATTAGAGACGTTTCAGTTCATTTGAAAAAACAAAGCGATGACACAAAAGTGAGAAGTGAGAAGTGAGATTGAATATCTTGTAATATATAAGTGAAAGAATATGTGGATTTGAGTTCTTGTTTGGTATGGTTGATATGAAAATTTTTTTGTGGTTAACACAATAAGTAAAAAACTATCGTCTGAAGATATTGATATTAGTGATGTCATTTCTCAATTAATAGGGCTAGTGTTTTTCAAAACTTTAGAGAAATAGGTTTTCAAGAAGCGGTGAAACCTTAAAAGTTGTTGATATGAATATTGAACCAATGTTTCAAAAGAATAGCAAACGCCTTATATTATAAATAACACATTTCAATAAAGAGCCACCGAATAATGATGATGTTAACCTTGTTCTAGGGAGATTTTAAAATTAATTATTTCATCAAAACTGTTAATCAAGCATTTGTTTATTTCCATACAAAGTTAGAAAAATTTCAATAGTATAAAGGTATTTTTATTGAGTCTAGAGAAGTTTAGTTCAAGAAGTGATGATAGTTAGAACACATCACGTACTTAACTTAATTTTTCTTAAACATGGAGAAATTTCAGATATTGATGGTAATGATTTATTTTTGATTTTTTGAAGAAATTCAATGATTGATATCATAATGTACGAGTTGCATATATGATAATGCTCATCATTCATGTTTCAGTTTTGCTTCAGCTGAAAGAAGTTTCTCTATGTTGAAGTTGATAAATTCTTACCCACGATCGGATTAACTATGTCACAAGAAAGGATAAATGTATTGACTATGTTATTAGTAAAAATAGAAATGCTAAGAATTTTTGATTATGCAAGTTTAAATTAAATGCAAATCTTTTGATCCAAAAAAGAAAATATGTAAATTGGAGACAAAATTACATTCTCAAATTCATTGGGTCGACAATCTATTTTCCTACCAAAAATATGTTACACTGTGAGTTCCTCACAAACTATGGCCCTCTTTGAATATACCCACCAGGAGAAGTGTTCAATCAATTTCACCACCAAGAGAAGCTAACAATCGATTTCCACACCCTTAAAATTTGCTGACTAATTTTCACACTAAATTGGGTTTGTCTTGGTGTAGTGTTTCCCAATTTGTCGTTAACCAAATAACTAACCAGTGAAGATCTGATTATGACTTTGTTGGATACTAAACCTTGAAATTTATGACCCAATAAGAAACCCAAGAATGCTTTATGACTTAATTAAAACCTGATTAAAAACACTCAAGAAAATAGAAACCTAGAAAACACATTTCTCCTCTTCAACCCTAATTGCTCCATCGTGAAATTGGAATAGAAACTCATGATTGAGTACAAATTGGGGTTCCTATTTGCTCTGAAAATCAACGATGGCTTTAGTCTAAGCTGGTGGTGATGATTTTGGTCGGAATCACAGTGAAGAAGAAGTGAATGACGAAGAGATGTCTGAGCGGAATGAGTTTGATGTCATAGATGGTGTCGCTGGGTTTGTCGATGAGCCTTCAATCAAGCATAATGTGCATCCAAACATCGATAAAGAAGAAGAGAACGAGGTAGAAGTTAGACATAATCTTACCGTGAGGCGTGGATATGGAAACATGTACAAGGGCCAAGTGTTCTACATCGATCTAGCATTCTAAGAAACGGTTCTAGACCATGCTCTGAAGAATTCTCGGAATATCAGGCAAGTTAGGTATGACAAAAACAAGTTGGCTTTTGAGTATCTATGTACTAGTCAATGTGCTAAGTGTCAATGGAGAGTGTATTGTTCTAGTAGGTCTGAAACTGAGAAATGGGTAATTAGGATTTACAATGGTGACAATAGTTGTTATCCTAACTCGTCATGAGATATGATAAAATAAGAGAGGAACCAGAATATTTTATGCCAATGAAAATGGAAGATATGGTTAGATCGAAATGGAACATTACGGTCTTTAGGCCTCAGTGTCAAACAGCTCAAAATAGGACACTGCAATGGATTAAGACATATTACTATCAATTTTAATGCTTAAGAGACTATTGACAGAAATATTGAATTTCAATCATAATTCTAGTGTTGCTATTGTTAATAATTGTAGCTCTATAGACCACCTCCAATGCTTAAGAGGGGTGGTGAGTTTCTTTAAAAACAAAATATCAATATTTTAATTATTATTTTAATCTTAAAAATTTATATCCAATCATTTTACTCCACATCATCTTGTGAATTTCTTAAAAATTAAAAAAAATTCCTAAACAAGAACTCTCTCATCTATTTCTTAAAAATAATATTATATTAATTATTTTTTGATTATTTCAATTTTAAGAACCTCTTCCTAAGAACTCCTAATGGAAATGCACTTAAAGCAGCTCCATTGTTGGCTCTTAGAGGATCTCTTAATGATTTTTGGCAATTAAAAAGATGATTAATGATAATTTTGGGTAAGGACCAGTTCTTATAAGAGAGGTTAAAGAACCCATAAGAACTTGTGACGTGACTTGTTGTGATTGGAGAATGAGTTTGTAGTTGGGAAAAAAAGATTGCCTCTTCGGGTCTCATTTCTTCGCGGTCGAGAAAATTTTTTTTTTCTCAGCTTCTTTTGGCGATTCGGGAACCACGTCTCGAGCCACATAGAATCACTGGGGAGTCCTCTTAAGGATTATCATCTCGAGGTTTCGAAGCCTTCCCTGTCGTTGGCGAGTGGCGAGACCAGAATTCCCGAGAATCATTGGCGAGGCTTCGAAGGATTCATCTCTAAAATCGGGTGGATTCTCTCCCAAATTGGTGGGGTTTCATCTATTCTAACCATGTAGGTACGATTCTGATTATTTTTACTAGTTAGGACTGTCTGATTTTAGATTCTAGGGTTCTTTGATTTTTTTATTTTTCGGGTTGTTCGATTTTAGGGTTGCATGCCTACTTCGAAGAATTTTCGTGTTCAATGGTGTATTCATGATTACTGTTTACTGTATCAGAAGTTGAGAAGTTGGAAAAATTGGAGCAACGCCAACCATCGTGACATCTCACAGCTCTATGGCGAATACAAGGATGTACCCTCGAATCAATCCATCAAAAAAAAGTATAGAGGTTATACCAATGCGCGTGTAAGTTACAGATATGAATCTGATTATGCTTTGTCATTCCATCCATTGTTTGATGTTTATGGCCATTGGTTATACGTTTTATCAGAAGCAGAAGCAGCGAATTGACGATAACATCAAGGCATTAGGAGAATTGCTCCCACATAAAGTTGAGATAACATTCTTTGAAGTATATAGAGCTGTTAAATATAACTCATGAGATATTGAAGCTTAACTATTGATGTGTATGATTTTGTAGGAGAATAACCCTGTATCAACATTGAATGCCATTGTTGTGCATGTTAAGCTTATGCATTTACAGATGAAGGTGTATAGTTTTGCTTCCTGTATCTTTCTTCTTTCTGGACTTGTTTATATCGAAAAAATAGATGACAGCATAGGGTTTAGAAGGATGGAACTAATTTAGCTCAAAGACCGAACCGGGAAATCTATTTATCTGTTTACTTGGTTCTGCATCAAAACTTCAAGTGTTAATGTGATAGAGACATAGAATGACCCTAAATTAAAGAAAGCCTGAGAAAAGCTTTTGTTATGTGACATTTTGGGTTATTATGGATATAGGAATTAAGTCGAAGCAGGTTGGGAGGACAATCATCTCATCCTATGACATTCATTGAGGTAATACAATTATGCATATGAAGCAAACATAATTGGTTTTCTTGTTTGGAAATTGAGTGTGTTGAGAGAGTTTGTTGTTTGTGATAGGGATATGGTCATTACATTCATAACGAGCAGACAATGACAAAATCTCTTGAGGACATAATGGAAGATCTGCTTAGAAACGACTATGATGTTGCAACTACCATGTTGCGGAGCAAAGGCCTTTACTTAATGTCTTGGTCCTCTGTTCAAGGATTATTGCTGAGTCCTTCCAATTGCTCCTTCTCATCTGCAACTCTCAGAAAACATTGTCTCAGAAAAAAAATGAAAGTAGAGAACTTCATACCACTCTTCTTATTACTATAACATATAGGAGAGGTGATGATATACTTTTGACAGCAAGTATGAGTTTAGTATTTGAATTGTTTCATATATGTTCTGATGTCTTATCTAATGTAGGAAAAAAATTGTATATATGGAATCCAAAGCCAAGTCAGATGCAGCAGAAGCTGATCTCTTACGCGAGGAAAATAAGAAGTCAGTGCCAAAAAAAAAAAAAAAGTAAAAAGGTATTGAATTCACAGCTTGTCTAGTATTCTCTGTGTAACAGATAACATCAACAATTTGTAGTATATAATTTCTAGTATTGCATGCCCTCTTAAACACTTTTGGTGATAATGATGACAGTGGACTCGTGAAGGAATGGCTACGCTTGTTGTCTGATCGTACATGTAAATTTTTTTGAAACAGAAGGTGTCAGTTTGAGTTTAATGAGGAGGGAGATTTAGAACGGGTTCTGGGAAACGGTGCCATCAATTTTGATGGTTGGATGGTCGCATACGCCCATTGGAAGGCCATGGCAGGGGCGGATTACCCTAATACTATAAGATTGTGGGCGAGGTTTACTCTTCTATTCGAGTATCGAGTGGAGGAAGTTTATAGAATAGTGGCTGAATCAATATGTATAGTTCAGGCTATTGATGTCCAAAAGGGTATGGTCTTAGTGGAGGTACCATGTTCAAAACCAATAACTTTCTCTTTGGTTTTAGAATTTGAAGAAGGGAAAGAATCTAGAATTTTGATTGAATATAAGAGATTATTAGGGTTTTATGGTCTCTATAATCGGATGACATATGACACAAATAGTTGTTACAAGTCGAAATCATTAAGTGTGGTTAGTGGTCATGCTGAATTGGGTAAAACAATGGCAGATCGTAGATCCAAGAGCTTTAAAGGAGTTGTAATGTTTGGACCAACAAAACCAAATGTGGTACCTACAGATGGCTATTTTGACAAAAATAAGGGCTGGAGTGCACCTTCCTTGAGGTCCAAGAAAGCGTCGGGTAAAATGGTATGGTCCATTACGATTGATAAGTTGGGCCAGGTTTATGACTATGAGATAATATATAATTGGTATCTATGTTGCCTGTGTTTTAATAGTAGAACTTTCGGGTTTTGTATGGTTTTTTGGCAGGTTCGTAGACCCTTATTCCAGGATCCGAACACGACTATGGCGGATGCGTTGGAGGATACAGGAGATGCAGCTCTGTAGGCTGGTTCCACGCAAACTGGAGATGGGGCTGAAGTGGCGGGAGTTATTGTGCCTCGATCTGACGAGATAAGTGGAGCGGTACAAGCGGTTAATGCTTCAACGCTGGATCTGGTTGGAGAGGAGGACGATTTAATGGAGGATTTGGTGGCTGAACTCGAGGACTATGAGAAGGAAGATACCCTCTTATACACAAAGGAGGATCCTCTGGATGATCTGGCTTTTCGAGCAGCAGTGACTGATACACAGAGCCTCACTGCAGCGGATCGGGAAAAGATAAATGTAGAGTTTGCCAAGAGTTTGGAAAAATGTCGTGTGGCTCGGCAAGTGAGACCTCCAATAGGTCCAAGTAAGACGTCTTCTGGGACCAATATGCCTGTTCGAGGTGTTAGTTTCAAGAAGGCTTTGGTGATGAAAGGGATGTCTCCCAGGAAAACACCAAAGCAAAAGGTGGTTAAGGAGGGAACACTCAAAGACAAGGACAAGAGTCCGATGAAATTTTAATTTTATTTTATGATTAATATTTTATGTTGGAATTGTCAAGGAATTGGCAATAAGATAACAATTGGTTATTTGCGGGATATTTGGAAACGTTTTAAGCCTGAATTTTTGTTTCTTTCGGAAACTAAAAATAATTATTTATTCTTGGAAAAAATACAAAGTCATTTTGGTTATAGTCTGCTAACTACATTTGAACCAATTGGTACGAGTGGCGGATTAGCTTTGTTCTACAAAGATTATCTGAATGTTATAATTAGTTATAAAGATAAAAATATGATTGATATAACCACAGAATTAAAAGGTAAACAATCCTTTATCACTTTCATATATGGAGAACATATTCAGCACAAAAGGGAATATGTGTGGGAACGGTTAACTAGAGTGGGTATTCAGCGGTTAGAGCCCTGGTTAGTAATGGGAGATTTTAATGAGCTTAGTGGAAATCATGAAAAAATGGGTGGCTCTTGCAGACCCCCATCACAATTTGTATCATTTAATCAGATGTTGCATGATTGTGGTTTGATTGAGTTTCCAAAAATAGGTAATTTTTGGTCCTGGTGGGGGGTACGACAAAATGGAATAGTGTGGTGTATTTTAGATAAATTGTTTGGAAACAAAGAATGGCATGATATCTTACCTAAATCAGAAGTTGAATATTTAGACATGATAGGTTCATATCATAAACCCATATTTGACAAACGTTGGGTCGGAAAACCTGGATTCTGAGAAATTATTAATCAAAGTTGGAGTGGTTAATATTTTCGGAGAAATTTTACTTTGGGCGATAATCTGAAGGTTTGTCGTCGTGAAATTTCACATTGGAGGTACACTAATATTAAACCTGGCAGACAGAACATTACACAGTTGAAACAGGTCTTGGAGGATCTAAAGAGCAGTGGGTCTACGGACTTAGACCGACTTTTGCAGGCCACTCTAGATCTTAGAGGTGCCTATGTCGTGGAAGAGATATTCTGGAAACAAAAGAGTAGAAGTAAGTGGATGAGGGAAGAAGATGAAAATACAAAAAAATTCCATGCCCAAACGAAGCAGCGAAGAGCTCGTAATAGGATCATTGGTCTTTATACAGGGGCCAATGTTCGGGTAACCAAGGATGAAGATATGTTGAGAGAAGAAATGGAGTGTTTTTCTCTGGTTTTTGCTAGTAATGGGGACTCCACTATTGTTCTGAATGAGCTAGAGACCAAAATAATTGGGTCTGATAATCAAATGTTGATGCAGTGAGCCACTCATGAGGAAGTCCGTCTCGCTTTGTTCTCGATGAGTCCTAGTAAAGCTCTCGGGCCTGATGGAATGACAACACTATTTTTCCAAGAGGTGTGGGAGACTGTAAAGAATGATTTGGTTGAGTTGGTTAATAACTTTTTATCTAATCGTTTGTTTGAGCGGAGTTTGAATAAAACAAATATTTACCTGATTCCAAAAGTTTATCGGCCAACAAGCATGTTGGAATTTAGACCAATTAGTTTATGTAATGTGGTATATAGGATTATATCCAAGGTCATGTGTTTACGGCTCGGTTGGGTCTTACCTAAGTTAGTGTCGGAAACGCAATCAGCTTTTGTTCCTGGGAGGAATATTTCAGATAATATTTTAATTATCCAAGAGATAGTTCATGCTCTGCGGATAAACGAATCGGTCAGAAGCAAATATATGGCCATTAAGACAGATATGAGTAAAGCATATGATACAGTCGAATGAAATTTTGTAAGAATCATGTTACGGAAGTTGGGATTTTGCGAAGCATGGATACGATGTATTATGTTTTCTATTACTAGTGTGGAGTATTCTGTATTATTAAATGGGGTCTCTGGAGGTTGTGTTCAACCCAAGCGTGGTCTAAGACAGAGTGGCCGTATCTCGCCTTACATCTTTATTCTGTGTACGGAAGTGTTAATATCCAAATTAAGAGCTGCCGAACAACGGAGATTGTTGATGGGTATTTCTATCGCTCGGACTAATCCAGCGATGACACATCTATTTTCGCCGATGATAGTTTTTTCTTTTGTAAAGCATCAAGGGAAGAGATGCAACATATTTTACGGATACTTAGAGAGTATGAGCAGATTTCGGGACAACATATAAACTTTCTGAAGTCTTCGATTCAGTTTGGTCAGGGATTATCTATCGAAGCTAGGATGGATTTACACCAGGTACTTGGGATTCATAATGAGGGACTCCCTGAGAATATTGGAGGGGCGAAAACTTTCATCACAGAGAGACTTAGAGACTGGATTAGCAGTTGGTCCTCCAAGTTTCTATTGCGAGCAGGTAAGGAGGTTCTGATAAAATCGGTCCTCACAGCGTTGCCTACCTATATAATGTCTTGTTATAGACTTCCAAAGAGTGTAGTCCATCAGCTTAATACTGCTATAGCGGATTTCTCGTGGTCTAATTCAGTCACTTCGAGAGGGATTCATTGGCAGAAATGGAAGAGGGTATGTAAACCGAAGTGCGATGGCGGCTTAGGTTTTCGAAGATTGTGGCACTATCCGAGGGATTTCCGTGAGTCCTCGAAATAAAATCGAATGATGTCAGAAAGAATTTTTATCCAAACATTAATTGGTCGTGTCTTAGCAGACGATAGATATATCGGGTTCTGAAGGATTTTAATTCTGCTTTGCTAGCAAAACAGTTTTGGCGCTTCGTGGACTTTCCGGAGTCACTGTTGACACGGGTTCTGAAAGGACATTATTTAAGGATACATGTCCGATGATGGCAAAGTTGAGGGCTAACTCTTCTTATGGTTGGTAGAGTATATTATATGCACGATCTTTGGTGTCCAAAGGTGAAATTAGGAAGATTGGGGATGGGAAGACGATCAGAGTTTGGGAAGATCCATGGATCCCAGACACAATGCCCCATCCGACACTACAATTGCCTTTCTCCTTATTTCCCAATCTCATTGTGGATCAATTTATTGACGATCAGTCGGGTTCTTGGAAGGAGATTTTGATGCGCCAATACTTTAACCATGTGGATGTTCAATTTATATTAGGCATCCCTCTATCACGGCGACAACGGCCTGATTACTGGGGTTGATATTTTACCAATATTGGACGGTATTCGGTTAAGTCATGGTATCTTACTGAGGAGACTATGTTGAATTTAGATGTGGGATTTACAGGGCCAAACTTCAGGCACTGTACGCCCAATTATGGAAACTTAGAGCCCCAAATAAAATCACAGTTTTTATGGCAAATTCTATCAGGCAATGTGGCTGTAAATCAGAATCTTAACCATTGGGGAATTAATTGTAATCTAAATTGTTCATAGTGCGGAGCAGAGGCTGAGACTATAAATCATGTCCTCTTTCAATGTCCTTTGGCGCTTCAGACGTGGGTCCTATCAGATATCCCCTCTGCGATACACATATTTCCGGAGGAGTCGATTTGGTATAAGTTGGACTACTTATTTTAGCGACTACCGGAAGGTGGCGATCAACAATACTTCTCGTGGTTGATTTGGAATATATGGAAAGCTAGGAACAAATTTTGTTTCTCGAATAGAGTAACCGACCCTCGCAACATCATCTTGAGGTCGTTCGCAGAATATGGGGAGTGGTCAGTGATTCGCCTACAACCATCGGTTCCTCGGTCCAGCTTATTGGGCTATACCGGGACAAAGAAATCCTCTTGCATTTTTCCCTTCTACAACCAATTTAGGCTTCACGGGTTTTACATGTTTCGTGGACGCCTCCTGGAAGATGTCGGTCCAGAAAACGGGATTAGGCTGGTTCAGCTTTCCAGATTCGGTAGAGGGTAGTTGCTCGGGTGCTCGAGGCATTAATCGAAGTTTATCAGTGCTGCATGCAGAGGTTGAAGCTGTTCTTTGGGCCATGAAATCATTGATCACTATCCAAGCATTGGAAGTGCAGATGTCTACGGATTGTGAGACTGTGCTGGAGGTGTTCTCTAAGCCGGAGGATTGGCCTGCTTTTCTATCCTACGAGGAGGACTTCGCACGGCTACGTGATCTGTTTACATCATTTTTGCTTACGGTAATTCCTCTTCACCTCAATTATAAAGCTGATTCTCTAGCCAGATTTGTAAGAAAAACAGGTTATAATTGATTGTAAGGAACTCCGTGTTGGCCACTTTTGTGCATTTTTATAAAATTGCCGTTGACAAAAAAATGGTTAGAAAAGAAATTTTAACAACAAAAATTAAAAACTTTTTAAAAACGCCTAAAACAGGTGATCCACTTATGTCTTTACAAATCCTAAGGCTAGGTTACTTGATAAAAAAAAAAAGTTAAAAACTACCAAGCATTTGTTTGAGCAAGAAAATCTTCTTAAAAAAAACTATTCCAAATACATTCTGTCCACTTCCTCTCCCACGAATCTGCAATGGTTTATTTCCCTTTTAATGGTTTATTTGTTCAAAAATAACCATACTTTTTATTCCTAAATAAGAAAATTATAAATAATACCAAAGTTGAATTGATACGAAATCTGTACATAAACTATCGCTCTTCAGTTCCCAATTCGATCTCCATCGCTGTTTTCAATTGAAGCTCTCCTCCATGGTAAATATCTCTATCCGTAATCTGATAACAATCGCGTTTTTTGTTTGAATTTGATTCTCGGCTTTGTTGGAATCGTAATTCGAAATCTGGGTTTAATTTCAACGAAATCTCTTCTGAAATTGCATTTGATAATTAGGATGAACAGTTTCTTATCATGCATGAACTCATGGAATGTTGAATTGGTTTATACTTCAATTTTGTGGTTTGAGAAGATATCTTACTGTAAAATTAGTCTTTTTTTTCCTCAATTTGTTCAGTTTGGTGAATGTTGATTCATAATCATCATTCACTATGTACTGAATGAGTTTTTGTAATGGGGGTTATGGAGAATATGGTGCATGCAGATTCGTCATCAAAATTGTTCATGGATTCACTGAATTCTGAATCGGTTCATACTTTAATTTTATATATTACTGTAAATTAGTAGATTGCTCATTTAGTAGCTGAACATTCGTGTTCTATAAATCTGTTTTTTTTGTCAATTTGTTCAGTTTGGTGAATGTTGATTCACAATCATCATTCACTAGCTCTTGAATGAGTTTTGCAATGGGGGTTATGGAGAATATGGTGCATGCAGATTCGTCATCAAAAGTTAAACCCTTGAACAATGGTTCTGAGGAGAAGAAAGTAGGATCTGCAGTTTTGCAGAATGGTAGTTGGGAAAATGGTATTATGACGCGTCTAAAGTTTAAGCGTCGGCACGTTTTTGCGAATAGAGATTTCCCACCTGGTTGTGGAACCAATCCGAAGCGGCTTTCAAGAACAACAGAAGTTGATAAGTCTTGTGAGAATGGGAATGTTTCTGTAGTTGATAAGGTTGAGTCTAAAGCTAAAGATGAAGAAAATGTTTCTGTAGTTGATAATGTTGAGTCTAAAGTTCAAGATGAAGAAAATGTTCATGTAGTTAAGGTTGAGTCTAGGAATAAAGATGAAGAAAATTTTAGGCAGGGAGATAATGAACAGCCTTGTATTGACATGGATACTGAGATAAGTCCTGTTGTTGAGTCCGTGGAAGTTCAGCCTTTGAGCGTTTGCTTGCCAAATGTAGATGATGTGGTGGGTGTTGTTGGTCGGGAAAGTAAGAAACCGTTTATTGGTAGAAAGGCTGATGTTGTAAGAGAGTCAGAAACGGGAAGTAAGTACACTTTTGATGGTGAACGGACGGTGAAGGTTGCTGTGTCGAGGGAAAATAATGTTGTTCTTGAAAATTCGGGCTCTGGTGCTGACAGCAGAGGAACAGACAACATGGTGAGGGATATGGTTGTTTACCAAGATAAAAACACTAAAGAAAAAGATGATTTGGATCAATCTGAGCCAAGGAAAATTGAGAAATCAAATGTTACAGTTCCAAAACGAAGTCTTGCTGCAGGTAGAAAAAAAGCGAAGAAAGGGGTTGCATATCATTCAGCTGTAAAGCTTACCAAAAAGAACGATCACGAGTATGGTGAAGGATCTAGGATGAAGAACAGTGAGAGAGAAAGTCCGGACATGGAGGATTTTCCTCACCACGATATCGCTCGACAGCATCGGACATTAAATGTTGGGATTCCTCCTTCGTGTCCCAGTGGTTCAAGCGGTGGTGAGGGTATTAGGAACAAAGTTAAAGAAACTCTTCGTCTTTTCTATGGAGCTTGTAGAAAACTTACGCAGGAGCAAGAAGCAAAGCCTAAGATAAAAGGGGTAAAAAGGCTTAGAGTAGATTGCGAGGCTGCAAAAATTCTCAGAAGCAAAGGGAAATATCTCAACTATGGTAAGCAAATTATGGGACCTGTGCCTGGGATTGAGGTTGGTGATGAGTTCCAATTTAGGATGGAGCTGAACATTCTGGGTATACATAGACCAATTCAAGGTGGTATCGATTACATGAAAGATAATGGGGATGTATTTGCGACGAGTATTGTGGCCTCTGGAGGGTACGACGATGAGCTGGATAACTCTGATATTTTGACTTACACTGGTCAAGGCGGAAATGTGATACAAAATAAGAAAAGCGGAGAGAAAGACAAAGAGCCCGAAGACCAAAAGTTTGTAAAGGGAAACCTCGCGTTAGCAAACAGCATAAATAAGAAGAACCCTGTGCGTGTCATAAGAGGCAACAGAAAGGCAGCTTTAGAATCATCAGGTGATGATGGGAAAAGTGGAAAATATGTTTACGATGGATTATATATTGTGGAAGCGTATTGGCAAGAAACCGGATCTCACGGCAAGAAAGTCTTCAAGTATAGACTTAGGCGCATGCCCGGACAACCTGAGCTTTCATGGAAAGTGGTGAAGCAATCAACAAAGTTGAAATACCGTGAAGGTCTATGCAAACTTGACATTTCAGAAGGGAAAGAGCGACTACCCATCAGCGCTGTGAACGAGGTAGACGACGAGAAACCACCTTCATTCGTTTACACGCTTGAAATGATATACCCAGATTGGTGCAGACCACTTCCTCCTAAGTCATGTGATTGCACCAACCGCTGCATAGAAGCAAGAAACTGTGCTTGTGTGGCAAGAAATGGAGGAGAGATACCGTACAACTACGATGGAGCCATTGTTGGTATGAAGTCCTTAATCTATGAATGTGGACCGCTCTGCAAATGCCCTCCTTCATGCTACTTAAGAGTTACACAGCACGGTATCAGATTCCAGCTCGAGATTTTCAAAACTAGCTCTAGAGGTTGGGGAGTGAGATCGCTTCAATCAATCCCTTCGGGGAGCTTCATATGTGAATACGTGGGTGAGCTTTTAGAAGACAATGAAGCGGAAAGAAGAACAGGGAACGATGAGTATCTCTTTGATATTGGAAATAAATATGATGATCATTTAGCAGAAGAAATGTCGAAGCTAATGCCCGAGACACATACAGACCTCGACAAAGAAGAAGATGATGCGAGCGGATTCACCATTGATGCCGCAGAGAAAGGGAATATCGGAAGGTTTATCAACCATAGTTGCTCGCCAAATCTTTACGCGCAAAACGTATTGTATGATCATGAAGACAAGAGAATCCCTCACGTAATGTTCTTTGCAATGGACAATATACCTCCACTTCAAGAACTCTGTTACCATTACAACTACATGATCGATCAGGTACGCGACTCTAATGGTAATATTAAGAAGAAATATTGCTACTGTGGTTCTCCTGACTGTACGGGTAGGCTATACTGATGAATTAGCCACAAAAGCTGTTCTCCCTCTTTGTATTATGATACTGTTTGCTTAATGTTTTAACGGAATCAAAGACATGTCTTTCTTTTAGTATCTAAGTTGGATAGTTTTTGTAAGAAAATTTACAAAATGCTAAAAGTTTAATTTTCGGGAGGTGTCTTTCCTCGAGTAGTTAATTGTTATTTCTGCGTTTTTTCACCTAAATTTGATTACAGCAAGTTGAGTTGTTCTGTGTCGAGTTCTTTGGAGTTTTGGGGAAGTTTAGATTACGAAGCGCGTCTTATCGATCCAACTGTTCATAAAAAAATATCATGCTATGTTACAACTTGGAATCAATGTATAAACTTTGTTGTTGAACTGTGAAAAATGTAGTATATCGTTTGTGTTGTGGAACATAAAACAATTTCTTAACACAAACAGATTCCTATTTAGCTTAATGCATTTATGGAATTACAATCAGATTGTTCTTGCCTCCTCTGGTTCTCACTTCCAGATTCTTCTTCATTAAACCGATCTACACTGTTTATGAATATTCCTGGTAAAAGCAAAATTCAAAATCAGTTTCAGCCTTCAAAAATGATTGAAATATTTTTTACAAATATTTGTACACATTTTTGTTTTCAACAATTTTATCGACAAGACCCAATACATGCGTAAAGTTCGCACTCTAAAATCTTTTCTTAATCTACTATGGTAGTGGAGAGGAACTGAACCCCGGTGCATGAGTCATTAGCTGGATCATCCTAACGACTAGACTAAAAGTATCTCGGCTACTACATAAACTTTAAAATTCTTGTTTTCTTTTCTTTAAAATTTACTCATACCAACTGAATTAACTTTATTAATCTACAGAGAGATTAACAAATATGGTTTATTTAATGACAATGGGAATTTAGTCAATTCAACAAAATTTAAGATCAAAACAGTAGATTAACAAAAATTGGAGGTTTAAAACGTTTAAAAACCAGTTTAAGATAAATTTTCGTTTTAAAAGAAAAAGGTTTTTCATATCCACCAGAAAGATTTCATTTCCGATTATTCGAGTTAAGGAATTGAGATTTTATTTTACCTATAAACCATACAGCAGCAGCTGAGAACAGAATTGATGTAAGAATCAATGTTGTTTTTCTCCAACTTTTGATATGATCCTGTGTAAACACAACAATGGAGCATTTCGTTTTTTTCCAAACTTGAAGATGTAAAGAAGGTATTTTGTTTTTACCTGGACAATACCAACAAGAGGTGAAGAAGGAACATCACCAAATATGTGAATTGCGACCGTTGAGATAGCCATTGATAATGGTCTTAAACTTGGTTTCACACAATGCAAGCACACATAATTTACAGGAGCCTGAAAAATATGTAGCAATTTACATTACATTAATTCAACACAAATTCCTCAAATTAGGCTTGAGACATAATCGGATCCAAAGGTAGTTGCGGTTGAATCAAGTATATTACCCGAGAACGATACGAGTACCCAAGAAATTTCATTTTTTATCAGATATTTTGTATTTATGGTTAGTTTGGAAACATTATGGTAGAACTACTTAAACTGAGTAATATTGAAATTTATTAAACTAGCTATCCAATTAACTATCCGTATCAATCCGAATCCAAAAGATACCGGACTTCTTCATTACAATACCCATATTGTACTTCAACTCTAGTACCCAAAATACGAAAAACTTGACCCGAACCAAGACTGAGTATTCATATGCTTGGTCTACCCAAAGTTTGAACTTTTTATACTCATTACCTGTGTAGCAAACACAAGAAGCTCTCCTACGGCAAAGAGAGCGATGAAACCATATAAACTCTTCAAGGTAAATGCAGTGAAGCAAAATATAGCCCCAAGAAATGTTGCTCCAGACAAGAGCTGAATCCATAAAACAAAAAGGATTTGATAAAAAGTACAAGAGTAATCTGAAAACAAAGAAGAAAAGCTTTTTGTACCTTAAAAGCATTTGGAATTGTAGCAGAAATGCGATCAAGTATAAATCCTCCTGATAATGTTCCAACAATACCACAAATGATAGTTACTGCCCCAAAGATCATATCTGCGTTTTTCTGCAAATATATACGGTCAAACCTCTACAAATCAACAATACTGTGATATAATAATTTATCATATGTTTAACATAAATTTTTTATTTGGGAAAACATATATGTATTAATCTATAGTGTATATTAATTCATCAAGTATTAATTTATAAATATTTTATAATATTTCTTTTCGGAAAAATTTTGAAACCCTCATGATGAAAAATGGGTCGACGGCCTATTTCCACATGAAAGTTTCAAGATAACAAAAGATCAACCTATACTTAGACACACTCTCTCTCTAACTCCATCTAAAGTATATATGCAAGGCCTAATTGCACCCAAACTTAGACAATGACTATCAAATTCCACACATAGTATATATCAAATTGCATAAATTGTTGGATAATTATGGGTTTGTTGTAAACCAACAACTGGTCACGATCTTAAACCGTTAATTAACCGAACCTAAACCAGTTTGGATCCAACCAAATCTCAAATAGACAATGTTTATCCTAACCCTCTTAGATTCCATTGTCTATTTGAGATTTGGTCGGGTTTAGGTTCGGTTAATTAATGGTTTAAAATTGTAATCAGTTTACAAGAAAACCATAATTATCCAACAATTTGTGCAATTGGATAGATTTTGTACACTATGTGTAGAATTCGATAATTATTGTCTAAGTTTGGGGTGCAATTAGGCCTTGCATATATACTTTAGATGGAATTGGAGAAAGAGTCTAAATATAGATTGATATGTTGTTATATCAAAATTTTCGGGTAGAAATAGACCATTGACCCATGAAAAATTGATTAAAATTAAATTGTTTTACCATTTTATAAATATTATAACCAGCCTTTGGTCCCCAATATGAGTATGCTCCAAGAACAAAGTTGTATAATACATAACCTGTTAATGGAGATTAGTGTATCAATCAATAAAGAATATACATAAAAGAATAGTTAAAGTAAGATGAAAAATTATACCTAAGACATTAACAACAAAGACTTTTTCTTTGCATAGTATTTTCATATCTTTTGTGAATTCCTTGAATGATTTCCAAACTTTGATTCCATAGCTTAACCTGACACAGTGAAGCAAAAATTTGATAACTACATGTAAACAATGGAACAAAATAATCTTGTAACAACAAAAAAACAATGGAAGAAAATGGATGATGAAATCAACTCACTTGCAAGTTTCAATGGAAACCTCGAACTGATCATGATCATTCTCATTACTAACTTGAAGATGATTGTTGTCTTTGGATGTCTCTAGGCCTGAAAATTGCAAAGTCGCACACAACTATATTTTTTGGAAGCTGTATTTATAAAAACTTTATGACGGATATATACATTGGAAACAAAGTTTTGGTGGAAGTTTTTTTTTTTAAAAAAAAAGGAATTTTGGCCATCAAATTTTGGTTTTGACAAATTTTTGATGAATTTTCAACAAAATTTGATGGATTTTCAATACATTTCGTATAAAAATATCCATAGACAATTTCAACATATTTTCAACTGATTTTTGGCAAAATCAGTCCGATCTTATTTCCATTAAAAATATGTGTCCACAGTTCCAATAAAAAGATTCCTCGCCAGATAAAGAAATGATTTATCGTGTTTTTTTGTAGTATCAGATTATCGTTTGACATATAAGCAAAAAGAAAAAGTACCTACTGATGAAGCCATTAGTAGTTCGGTTGATCTAATCGTGTTGATCGAATCAGTAGAAGCAAACCCTGTTTTGAAATTTTCAGTTTAGATCAGTCAATATCTTTAAGAGTTATAATGCTTATAAGCAGAAGCCAAAAACATGTTATGACCTTTTAGCTCTAAAGGTCTCATCAGGAAACCAAGAACAGCAAATGGAGCCATTAAAACAGCTTCTCCCCAAAATGCATAGCGCCAACTAAAATGTTTTCCGACCTAAAATACAACACAAAATGCCATCAAGAAGTAGTTTAATGAAATCAAATGAGATGATTGTATTTTATTCTAGTTGTACTTACATATCCACCATAGACCATAACCAAGAGCCACACCACTTGGTATACACATGTAAAACATTCCCAACCACACAACTTTCTGAAAAGGATAAAAATGCGGTTAATCAAAAAGGAGTTGAAATTTTGCATCAAATGGTGTTTTTGATTCTCATTAGTATTGGTCTAACTTTTGGATGTGAGTTAAACCAATACTAATGAGAATCAAATCTAACGAATATGAGATATTCTAATAGTTTTCTATAAGAAATGTAGAAAGAAACCTGTCTGTGAGGAGCATTATCATCTATAAATGGAGCTGCAAGACTAATGAAAGAAGCTTCACCTACACCAACGAACCTACAAGTAATAATAATAAATAAGTAAACTCCATTTTCTTACTTTTGGATCAAGAAAAAATCAATCACAAGGATTGGACAAAAATTAACTTACATGCGACATAAGACAATGAACCAAAAGGCAAAAGAACTGCCACAACCAATAACTGCAATAGTCCAAACAGTTAAACCTACTCCAATAAGTCGAAAAGGGTTGAAGCTGCACTAAAAACAACAACAAAAATCATTCGATAAGTTTATTTTGTCGATTCAATTATTGACAAGAAGAAACTTATTTTATATAGACCGCAAGAAGAAAGTGGAAATGTTTCTCACCTCTTAGCCAATGAAGCAAATATTGGTGATGCAATAAGAAGACCAACCATAAATGAAGAAGACAAAACACCATCTTCGAAGTTACTAAGATTAAAATGTCCCCTAAAAGAAGCATTTATTACATTAGAATTTGTTTTCAGCAACTTCAATATCGGTTACATTAGATTTTGTTTCAGCAACTTCAAATATCGGTTCGGATGGAGTATTACCCTGAAACCGAACAAGTACTTCACAGTTTAACCTATATTTACTGTTTTTCTTTTTCCTTTTTCCTTTTCTTAGTTTCTTCTTCGTAATTTTCGAGTATTTACAAATAGTTTAGATATGTTTGACTAAAATATTGGAATGGAATCAGTATCC
>JAKUCM010000462.1:0-28976 GCA_023374145.1 Lepidium sativum
TTTGTTTTACGATATATAGGTTTATTATGTACTGTTATGTAGGTTTTAATGCGTGCAGTTATGTAGGTTTATTTTACGATATATATGTTTTTATGTACTGTTATGTAGGTTTTGATACATGCAGTTATGTAGGTTTGTTTTATGATATGTAGGTTTGTTATGTACTGTTATATAGGTTTTGATACGTACATTTATGTAGGTTTGTTACGTACTGTTATGTAGGTTTTAATACGTGCAACTTTGTAGGTTTTCAACGTACTATTATGTAGGTTTGTTTTACGATATGTAGGTTTGTTATGTATTGTTACCTAAGTATCATGTAATGACCATTTTACCCTCATAGTTAAACCTTCAAGCTAACAATTGCATTTAATGATATCACTGTCAACAATCTATATCTTTCATCAACCTTTATGGTATCGTTGATAACAACCTCATATCTTTCATCATCTTTCATCATCTTTCATCGTAAGCTCTAACAATTTTTAAATGGATCAAGTGGAAGTAATTCGTGGAGGATGGAGGCATGAGGAAGATCGGTGGTTATTTTATGTTGATAAATTGTTTGAGAGTAAATTCATATGAATTTAGGCAGGAAATAATTTGGTGGAGTTAGTTTTAGAAGTATGCAAACAATTTCAGATGATTGAACGGTTATATGATGTCGCTCTGAGTTATAGGAGGCCGATTGAGGAAATGAGACTACTTCGTGAAGATACAACACCTATTTACTTATTTGATACTGAATTAATACGAATCTTTGTGGAAAAGTCAATGAGGTATAAAATACATTTTGTGTTGAGTTTTATGAAAGATCGGATGTAGAATCAGAAGAAGAGGTAGTTCATGATTTAAGTCTTCATGTCTCTGTAGCTGAGCAGTGTAGTAGGTTTTAAGATCAGTCTTGTAGGGTTTCGAAAAACCTACAATCGGATGAAGATGATGGAGAGGATAAAGACGTAATAAACATGTTTGACTATTATGATGATTCTGGTGGTGCCAGTTCTGGAGATGAAGAGTGCACTCATAGTGGAAAGAACCTTAGCAGTTTCTATAAGCAAAAGGAGTTCTTTTCTAGTGATGAGTTTGTGGGTTTAGGATTGAGTGATGTAGACTTAGCCATTGGGCAATGTTATCCAACTATAGAGGAGTTGGAGAAAAGGTTGAAGATTCTTGTTGTAACCCGTCGTTTTCATTTTGACGTTACAGCATCATTGCGGTTCTTGTTGTGCGTGAAGTGTGGGTGCCTGAATGCCAATGGTACCTTAGAGGAGCATCAATTGACATTAGCTCATTCTTATACATTAAAAATATGTGGGAGAACACACTTGTTCTGTGACAGAGCGGTCATGTCATACAAGACAAGCTAGTGTCTATATATTCTAGCTCGCCACTATGCTGATTTCGTTGGTGGCATAGGTCCGTCTGTTTCTGCCCTCTTCATGTCTCCGACTGTCTAAATAAACGCTATAAAGAGTTAATGTCAGTGGTCAACTGTAGTTATGAGTGTATTTTGTATTTTTTTTGGGTCTTCGATGTAGGGTTTATTGTCTTTGATGAAGCTTTGTTATCTTTGAGATAGGTTTGTCGGCTTTGATGTAGGTTTGTTGTCTTTGATGTAGGTTTATAGTCTTTGATATAGGTTTGTTGTCTTCCACCGGTTTGTTATCTTCGACGTATATTTTTTTTCATGATATAGGTTTATTTTCTTTGATGTATGTTTGTTAACTTCGACGTATGTTTGTTGTCATTATGTAGGTTTGTTGTCATAATGTAGGTTTGTTTTCTTTGATGTAGGTTTATTATCTTTGATGTACGTTTGTTGTCATGATGTAAGTATGTTGTCTTTGATGTTGGTTTGTTTCTGCGATGTAGGTTTGTTGTGTAGGTTTGTTGTCTACAATGTAGGTTTGCTGTGTAGGTTTGTTGTCTTTGATGTTGGTTTGTTATCTTTGATGAAGTAAAAATATTGGAAGGAATACCCGCATCCTAAAAGAAGCCCGACAGCTGGTTAGAGGGTCCTCAAATAGCAGTTATGAACCATTTCCTCCGTATCTATTCATGATAAGACGCGCGAATCCCGACACACTAATAAAGCTTAATGTTGATTAAGATAACAAATTCAGGTTTTTCTTCATTGCATTTTATGCGAGCATCCAAGGATTTCAATTTATGCGGAAGGTTGTGGTTGTTGATGGTATATTGTTGTAAGGTAAATATAAAAGTATTTTTACTTACCGCCACAATTCAAGATGAAAATTTCAATATATTTTCCAATTCTGTTCGGGGTAGTTGACACCGAAAATAATGAATCTTGGGAATTTTTTTAGACAACTTAATTGTGTTATCCCAGATGACGAAGAACTAGCAATAATTTCAGATTCATATAGGTCAATAGGCAATGCGATAAAAAAGTATACCCACATTTTCTGATAGGGGTATATGCACCTACCATTTGCGCAAGGATCTTGTTGAAATCCAGGGGGGGTGGAGTCTTTCAAGCTTTTTAAAAGAGCGGCAACTGCGTATAGGTTACAAGATTTTAATGACCTATTTGCACAAATTCAAGAACTCAGTCATCCCTTTCATGATTATTTACTTAGTGTTGATGTTCTATTGTGGAGTCTTGTACATTTCCCCAGTAATAGGTACAACATCATCACAACAAACATAGCTGAATCGATCAATCATGCCTTGAGTGAAGCAAGGACTACTCCAATTATGCAACGTTTTGGTGTAATAGGCCCTCGAGATGCTTGCTGGCTAACAAGGTTTGTAAGCCTCCATCAATTAGAAAACAAGCAGGCCGACCAAAAAACTCAAAAATAAAGAGCGTCCAAGAGGTTGTAGCTGAGTCTAAATGACCAAGAAAGACGTACACTTGTTCAAAGTGTTCTTAAGTTAGCCATAATATGCGTACTTGCCCATCACAAAAATTGACCATACGTGTTTGATACATTGTGTAGCATAAACACTTAGATTATGTACATTTGTTTTGTATAACTATGTAGGTTATATGTCCCGTCCCGTTATGTAGGTTTTCACTTATTGTTATGTAGGTTCTTACGTCTGTTATGTAAGTTTTTACTAATTGTTATGTAGGTTTTGCGTTCTCTTATGCAGGTTTTCATCCTAGTCTTTATTGTTATGTAGGTTTTACGTCATGTTATATAGGTTTTTCACTTACTGTTATGTAGGTTTTTACGTGTAGTAATTAAGGAATTATCAAACCTACATCATGTGTTGTTCTGTCTACATACATGATAAAACAAGTTACAGAAGGAATGTTGTAAATCCTACAAAGTTACAAAAGGAATTTGTTAATCCTACGAAGTTACAGTATGAATTTCCACAATAATACATTAGAGTACGTGTTAAAAACCTCAAAGTTGACAATCGAAGATCTACGTACCCCTTATTGTCCATCTCTCCTCGAGGGTTTGGGGTCAGTCATGATAATGTCATGAATCTGCCGGGAAGCTCATCTAGGCCTCAGCTGCATACTTCATCCGGAGGAATGGAATGATGCTCTCAGTCAAACCCTCGAAAAAGACACCCAGGGCCAAGCATTCAATGAACTTGAGTGCAAAAAATCCCACAATTCCTATTGCAACTCTGTTACGGGACTGTGATGTGTCAGCATATTAACGCTTTTTAGGAGCGTCATCTAGCATATTTTGCATTTCATATTTACAGTATCATCATCGTTGTAGGGTCTTTTAAGTTCAATATGCATATTTGGTGTCAAGAATTGCATACATTGCATAAGGGTGGATTTTAGGTACTTCAAGAGCTTATTATGGAGAATTTGAACTGCAAGAAGACATGTGGGTGAATCGATCGGTCAAGAGGCAAATTTCAGGATATGATCTATAGGATTTGACATGAAATCGAGATGCTCGACCAAGGCACTCGACAACCACTTGGTCGAGTGCTTTTCATCCACAAAAACGTTGACTTTTTCTAGAGTTGACTTTTTAGGGTTTTTAGTTGATTGGAGTATAAATACCCCCTTAATGTAATTAAGCAAGACCCACGTTTTAACCTTTCTTGTAATAAAAAAAAACTTTTCTTCTTTCCTTGTAATCTCTCCCCTTGAATCTTATATCTTTGTTGATCCTTTGTTTATTTGAATTTATGCTTTTAATCATTGTTGTTCATCTTATTCTGATCTTTCTTTTGATGTTAGTCATTTCAAATTTTGGGTTTATGTTTTTGTTCATGAAGTTTGAGTAGATCTATTAGGGTTCTTGAGTAAATGGTGAGATTGGGGTAGATCTAGGGATTTCCATACTTGTTTAGGGTTGAACAGGCTTAGATATCTTCAGTTTAAGTGAGCTTAATGTTTATTTCTCTTTGATCAATTGAAATCTGAGTTTTTGGTGTTTCCCACCCACAAGGTGTTTGTGTAAATGCTTGAAAGAGCTTAAGTTGAGATAACATTTCCTATCTCAAGCGATCGATTATCTAGGATGTTATTAGGCTGTCTTAGGTCTGGATTTAACGCCTCTTATGCTATTAATCATTGATGAGAATCAAGTCTGGTTGTAGTTTAAGTTGAGTCTCATTGCATGAGAATGAATGTGATTGCTGTGATCCCTTGCCTAGAGGTCATCTAAATAGGTTGATAAGCAAGTCTGGAACTCTTAGTGATGCTTTGATCATTGATCCTTCCCCTCAAGAACCCATTTTCTTCCTTTGCTAAGTGATTGTATTTGTGCTATGTTTTTTATCTAAAACTCTGTTTTGATCCTTGCTCTGTTTTATGCTCTGTTTTTATGCTCTGTTTTTACGCTCTGTTTTTACCAAGTCTAATTGCTCTGAAATTTATCCCTTAATGATGATTGCCTTGGATTAAGTTGAGTTGATTGTGTTATGATTGGTAGTTGCTTGCCCACTTGGATTAACACCTTACTGTAGTAGTAGGTTTATTTGATAGTAAAAATACTGTTATCAAATTGGTGCCGTTGCCAAATGGGTTCTAGCTAGGTACAATTAGAGTTATCACTTTCTTGAGACCAATTTCTAGTGTGTGTTCTGGTTATCCCGTTCTTTATATATTGTTTCTGGGTTTTGGCTGTTTTGCAGGCACACTCGACCACGACGCTCGACCACACACAACTCGAGCGCCATGATATGCTCTGTTACCATCACGCTCGATCATCACTTGGTCGAGTGTCCATATCTGCTGTCCAATTCCATTTGTATGCAGACCAGATCCAAAGGCAGTGAAAATCTATTCCTATACTCGGACAACATAAACCGGTTACCTCTACTGGGCCAGGGCCTCGTACTAGGCGCCCACGACACATTGGAGCTGGTGTTGCTCCAAGTATTCATACTCAGCACCATATAAGCGTTCCACCTGCCATTGCCAATAAAAATTTCGAGATTAAAAGTGGTATAGTCTCAATGGTACATAATAGTAAATTTCATGGTCTGCCATCGGAGGATCCGTTAGACCATCTTGATTAGTTTGGGAGACTAACCAGTTTGACCAAGATTAATGAGGTTAGTGAAGATGCTTTGAAGCTGAGGCTGTTTCCTTTCTCTCTTGGAGACAAGACTTACCAATGGGAAAAACACTTGCCTTAAGGGTCTATTACATCTTGAGACACTTTACAAACATGCTTTCCTGGGAAAATTCTTCTCAAATTTCAGAACCGCAAAACTTCGAAATTCCATCTCCGGTTTCAAACAAACCAATTCTGAGACATTCTCCGAGGCATGGGAACGATTCAAGATGTATTAGTCTCAATGTCCTCATCATGGGTTCAATACCGAGTCACTATTTAGTACTCTTTACAGGGGTATTCTTCCCAAGATTTGCATGTTGTTAGAGATTCTCAAGGTACACACTAAAATTTAATGATTTCCATAATGACTTCCACTGCAAGTTTGAGACTATCAATGCCCGACTTAAGTATGTGGAGAATCAGGAAGTCTCATCATCTACTGTGAAACCCACTGGGCAACTATTTGGGAAAGTTGTTCAGAACCCCAAAGAATATCACGCCAACGCCATTACACTCCAAAGTGGTCGTGAGCTATTGATTTGTGCTGAGGATGCAAGTGACACCAAGGAAAGTGTCATTCAGGCTAGGGAGGATAGTTTGCTCGAAGACCAGACAGAATTCAGCACAAAATTGCCTATGTGAACTTTGCACTTCATGTGAACTTGGCACTTTAATTATATATTTAAATTAATTGAAATACTAATTATTTTTTATGCTTATAATTTTGATTACAAAATCCAAAAATAAACAATTATGGAGTATTGAAAATAAAATTTCACTAAAAAAGGTCAAATAAATTCAACAAAGATCAAACCACAAAATTCATAAACAAATTATGTAATGGTTTAGGATTTAGGGTAATAAGAGATGGTAATCATGTGGTATTTGTAAATTTTGTATGTTAAATGTAGAAAATTTAAATTTTGCATACATGTAGAAAGTATAAGTATTTGGTATAACATTTGAGTGTTATAGAGAAAATATTCAGTTTGCAATGTAGAATTTACGATTAAGAATTTAGGGTATATGGTTTAGTGGTTATAGTAGATTTCACGTGAAGTATGCTCCATAATTATATATTTAATTTAAAATTAAAATAGTAAATCATATGCTTATAAATTTGACTACAAAATCTAATAATAAACAATCATGAAATATAAAAAAAAAATTCACTAAAACATGGTAAAAGAAAATCAACAAAGTTCAAATCACAAAGTTCATAAACAAACTATGTAATGGTTAAGAGTTTAGCAATATAAGATGGTAATCATATGGGATTTGTCAATTTTGTATTTGAAATGTAGAAATAGAATAAAAGAGGTAGCTTGTGCATATATTTAGAATGTATATTTTTTTGGTCTAATATTTGAGTATTAAAATTCGGTTTGCGGTTTAGAATTAGGGTTTGTGGTTTAGGGTTTAATGTAGACTTCATGTGAAGTCTACGGTTTATAGGAATTGACTTCATGTGTAGTATACTTTCAAAGTAAACTTCACGTAAAGTCTACTTTTGAAGCTACGATGATTAGGGATTAAACTTTTGTTCGCTCTTGTCTCATAATTTTTTTCGTTTTCATGTTCCATAGGAAGCCTCCAGTCACCAAAGCCTCTTGTTTATGACCAACATCCATCATGTCTCGGAAAAGGTAGATTTATTTTGGAAAATGTTGAATTTTTTTTTTCTTGTTAAAGTATTAATTTTTTTTTTGTTATTTAGTTAAAGATCTCATTTTTAATGGAGATCTTGTGAAAAATTCAATTTTTTTTTATATTTTTTATAGTTAGAAATTGCATTTTTAATGAATCTTATGTGCAAAATCTCTTTTTTTTTAACTTTCTTATGAAATATTTTATTTTTAAAGAAATTTGTGTGAAACTTTGATTTTTTTTGTACATTCTAGTTAAAGATTTTTTTTTGACATGAAATCTTGTGAAGAAATTTGATCTTTTTATCTTTTTAGTTAAAAATATTATTTTCAATCAATATGATGTGAAATATCTATGTTTTTAAATTTTTCTTGTAAAATATCTTCTTCTTTTGAATTTTCCTTGTGAAAATTTATTTTTAAGAAAAACATTTCTTGTGAAAGATCTTTTTCTGAACTTTATTGTCAAAGATAATTTTGTTGAATTTTTCTCGTGAAAGATCTTTTTTTAAAACATTTCTTGGGAAAGATCATTTTTTTGAACTTTTCTTGTGAAATATTTCATTTGTAATAATAGTTGTGTGCAAGTTTGATTTTTGTTGTGTTTTCTAGTTAAAAATTTGTTTTTAAAATGAAATCTTGTAAAATTCTAGTTTTTATGGTCTTTTCGAGATAAATTTTTTTAATACAATTTGTTAAATCATACTTGGTTGAGATTATTTTAAGGAAATAATAGTATTTTGGATTTTTTTTTTAAAATGTATCTTTTCTTAAAATTTGATATTTTTTTTCTACTGAATGATTATAATTTTAATTAATTTCATACGAAATTGATTTTTCTTGTATAAGGTATATATTTCTAATGAACATTAAGTGAAAGTCTTGATTTTTAAAAATTTTCTTATCAAAGTTTAAATTTTTATTAAAAATATTGTGTAAGAATAAACATTTTTATCTTTTGTCGTTTAAAAAGTATTTTCGTTGGTTCTTTTATGTAGGTTTCTTAAGAAGATTTCTTAAGCAGATATCTTAAAAAAATTCTTAAGAAGACTACTTAAGAAAATTTCTCAAGAAGATTTCTTTTTGAGACTTATTTTAAGGTTTAGTTGTATTAGTTTCATTATAGTACTTAATAAATTTTTATTTTTCATTTATGTTTGGAGAATCTCATACTTAAATGGATGAGGCTGAATTTTTGCGAAAGCTTTACTAAATGACAAAAAACGAAGAAGATGATGATGATGATGAAAATGGTCCATACTTGATTTTTTTTTGCTTTACGACTATCATGTGATTTGCTAATTAAATACAGTTTTTGTTATTATATTTGAATGGTTAATTAAGCACATAGTCTGTTGTAATTTTCATTTGTTAATTTATGTTGAAACAAAATAATTTTAATGTTGAATAGTCTTCTCTAAATTTAATATTGAACTAAAGACAATATAGACTGATTTATTGAAGTGTTTCTTTTCACACTTTATGATAAGAACATATAAAATGGCATGATGTATATTTCATATGCCAAAAGATAAAGTAAGGAAATAGAAAAAACTCTAGAATTAGTGAAAATTTAATAAATAGAGAATTCACAAATACTTACAAAAAAACTTGTAAATTACTAAGTTATATACATGAATTTACGTAGTAGACTTCATATGAAGTCTACCTGGAGTAGACTTCGTACGAAGTCTACTTTGAATTTTCGAACTACTTATATCACTTCTAAAATTTACACAGACTTAACTATAATATATAATCATGTTACACAGACTTAACTTGTATATCACATGAAGTTTTCATAGGTTATTTTTGCATTTGACTAACTGTTGAATTTTTTGAATGCAGACTTCACGTGAAGTCTATATTTTGAAAGGTTACATTTGCAATTACCCAGAATAAAGATTTTTATTCATAGACTTCACGTGAAGTCTTTCGTTTCAAGATAGCAGTCTTCACAAAACGTAGTAGACTTCAGGTGAAGTCTACTCTATAAGTATTGAAGACTAACCTAATTTTCTTGTTTTGTATCTACGCGTTTTTAGGACATATAAAAAGAAATTTTTAGGTTTCTAGGGGAGAGAGTAGTTTTTACGACTGAGACTCTTTTGTAAGCCAGGGAGAAGAATTCCGCCTCAACCTTGAGAAGATTTCTAAACCCTTTTTATTATTTTGGAAATCAATCATGATTTCTTTCATCTTTTTTGCTATTGCTACTTTGAGCATGTCTGAGTAGCTCTCTTATCAGGTCTAGGGTTCTATAGGGAATTAGGAATCGATGATTTAGGAACAAATAGTGCTCGATTTTTTGTGTTCTCCTTCTATTTCTATATGTAATGCTTAGATTAGCCTGATCACCTAGTCAATGATCTTAGATTTTCTAGCTTTCCAAAAGCATGGTAGATGTTTGAACTAACATAAATGAGCAACTAGTCCTTATCCAACGAAATGATGTTAAGGTTAGTTATGGACATATTTAGCCCAATCGATAAAGCATGTTTACATCTATGGGACCAACGGCAGTTAGGATTGCTAGGTTGTTTAACATAGTAGTATGCACCACGATAGTGGGTTTGCTAGAATTTTATGTTTACGTCGAGAGTTAGTTATATGTATGCTCTGAATAGTTGTCCTGATTCGATTTCCTGTTCCTAATGAATTTTTGACGCCTGATGTTTTAATATTGAGTTTTAATATTAATTTGTTAGTTCTTATCACCTTGTTAATTGTTTTGACTTAGCTTGAGTTATAATACAGTAATTAATAATCTAATTTTTGGTTCTTCGTGGATTCGATCCTTAAGTACTACTACGTTTTTTGTGCACTTACAATAGATTGTTAGGTAAAACTCTGAGTACATCATAAATGCACCAAAAATGGAAGCTTTGAGAATTTTAAAATGTTAAAATGAAAATAAGAGAGATTTGTGGATAGAAATGAAGAGAGAATATAAGAAAATATGGTTGGAGATTGTGAATGGTGGTTTGTAAGCTCAAGTATAGAAGATTCATGGGCATTTAGAGCTTTTTTGGTTGTTGATGGTGGTTGGTGGAATTGAAAAAGATGATATTTTTGTAAATATTGTAGGTTTGAAAAATATTATGGTAATTTTATGATTTGCATTAAAAATAAAAACTAATGGCATTTTTTAGTTATGTGAAGAATGAAGAGTAATTTGGAGTAGTTTTAAGAGAGAGGAAATTGTGAATTTTTGACTCATTGACCAAACTCAATGGATCATTTTATAAAGTACCATTTTTTGTTATGTGTAAATAAAAGAAATTATTTTCTTTTAAACTAAAATTTTGTAAAATAATATTATTTAAATAATTTGATGATAATTTTAAGGAGAATTGTCTATATCAAACACATAAAAAGATGTTGAGTGAAGTGATGGAGCTTTAAAAGTTGCTAAAAGAATGCACACAGTTGTAGTGAAATGACCAAGAACTAACACTCTCTTTATGTTATGTGGGTAACAGTTCAAACTGTAGAATCACATGTCTATAGAAAGGAACTTACACTGAATAAGATCATACATGTGACGAAACAAACCTGGTTGTTTCGCATATGTTCATTTCAATCAAATAGGGGGGATGTCTTTGGTAACAAGTGGATGTTCAAAAGAAAACTATGTATGTTTGGTGTAACATCGTAATTCAAAACAAGATCAGTAGCCAATGGTTTTTGAAAACATTTGAAATAAGATATTACAATTTTTTATACAATATATATGTGACCAAAAGATTAGGTTATGGTTAATATTTAATAATTGTCATCTTGGTATACGATTTCTTTCACTGTATAATTACAAAATACATTGCAAAAAATCTGAACTATTGTGACAATTATATTGCAATTATGAATATTAATAATAATTTGTGATTTTTTATATATAGTTTTGTTACGAATTTTATTTGTTATAAATCATTGTGACTTTATTCCGTAACGATTTGTGAATAAATTGTTACTAGATTTATTCGTCACAATTATATTGTAACGTTTTTGTTACCAATATGCATTTGTGACACTTTTATTGTAACCATTTACAAATTTTCACAAGTTCGTAAAAATATCTTTATATTGTGACAAAATATGTGTTATTGTGACAAAACATTACGTATCAATATAAATTTTTTTCTTGTAGTGATAAGTGTAAACACTAGTGCATATTGTCCTTCTCATTTTACTAGCCAAAAGGCCTAAAACCATTTTATTTCATTACCCCACCAGAATTCGCCCAATTTTGTATACTCAATGTTTGAGTAGAATTTAGCAAGAGGATTTTGAGCAGTTTGGTGGATGTGGATTTTTTGGGTGAAAATGTGCACACGAATGTATTTTTGAGGGTCTTATGATCAGTCTGAACAGAAATTTGTTTTTCTATTACCTCATACACATAGTTCGATCACTACTAAATAACAACTCTAACTTTTAACATGATTATAATTTATAAATTGGTTAAAAACAGTTGTTTTGATTAATTTTTGACTAACATAACTTTCTAGCGAACAATTTTTTATCCTTCAATTTTGATCAAAAATTAATCAAAATAACTGTTTTTGGACTAATTTATTGTCAAAATTGAGCTGTTTTCTAGTTTATCACTAAAAATAGTCACAATATTTTGATAATATATCGATAGGTTAAAATATTTTGATTATTTAATGACCAAATATTTAATTCGTTAAGAATTGATATATTTTTTTATCATAATTATGTTGACTAACATTTTGGTCACAATATAACATGTTTTTCTTGTAGTGAATTGATTTTTTTTTGTTAAAAGCTCAATATACTAATCAAACCAAGGATACAATAGCAAAAATAAATTCGGATCTCTTAGCCAAAGAGGCTTCTTCAAGAAAATTTCCAAGATGATCGAGCTAGAGTTGATCTTCAACGCTCGATTTTTTGAGACAAACGAGGCTAATAGAGGTTCTTTTGCCAATGATGACAAGCAACCAAAAGACTTAGCTCCACATGTCTTGGAGAATGAGCTTGTGAAAACACTCTCCAGAGAGGACATGCATGGTGGGAGTTTTCTCTTCATAATAGGAGAAGAGACTTACAAAAGTATCTCCCAGATAGAGGATGAAATACTCTTAGTTATCAGAGATGTATAAAGACCAAGGCTGAGCAACATATGCTTTAGACTAACTCTGATGGGAATAAATTGATTCATAAAGCACAATTAGGGTTTTAACAAGAAACGTTTTGAACTTGATTAAAGAGGCCCAATAACATCTTCGGCCCAATCAAATTTATTGGGGTTTTTTTGTAAGGTTCATCTTATATAAAACTTTGTGACGATACATGCAGTATTCAAATTTCTGATGTCGAAACTGAAATTATAGCGACTGGTGAAAGGTGGCGTCCTCTCTAGGATAGCAAGAAAACGAAGACCCCATCCTTTCAGTCATCTAATGTTGTCCTCGAGTGGGGTGAAACTTTGAAGCATAAATGGAGAGGACTGTTTCGGTAGGCCAGAGCCGCCGAGAGAACTCGAACCAACCAAGCAAAAACACAGATGAAGAAGGTGGAGAAAGAGAGATGAACACGAGGAAAGATAAAGATCTTGGCTCTGACGGAAATAGATGTTGGTAAGAAACTGAAGATAGTTTCGTCCTCTAAAAACAGTGGTCCGAACGAAAAGGAAAAAAAAAAAACAGAAAGTAAAAGGCAGTGAGTTAGAGAGTGATGAAGAAGAAAAAAAGCAAAAAAACCAACGCCGACGAAATTGAGTGAAATTAATGTCGTTGGTGTTGGGGCAACGACGAAAATAGGATTTTTCAATTTTTAAACAAGAGAGAGATTTAGATAACAACTTTATAATGGCTCAGGTCGATTGATTAGCTGTGAAAAGAATCCCATCAAAATTTATGAATTTTTACCACCAAAATTTATTGAATTTCTATCAAAACCAGTTTTTGACGGCATCCAGGCGGGTGTTTCCAGAAGAGTAAAGCCCACTAAGAATGGGCCTGCGTTTTAGTGTCTTTAGGTCCATTAAACTGAGTCATTGTTAGCTGAGTGAAAGGTGAATTAGTCATCACCGAGTTCTAAGGAAGAAGAGGGTTAGAGGTTTACTTGCAGAGACTTTTTCGGAGTCTTGTTTGAGTCTTGTAAGGTTTATAAGACCATCGTTTTTCTTATCAATGGAATGAGACATTTCAGATTTCTTAAGTGCAAGTTACAATTTTAGTTCAACAAGTGGTATCAGAGCCGTTTAAGTTAGAATCATGAGTGAGAAAGAATCACCGACGATTCCAAAATTCGACGGAGATTATGAGCATTGGGCTATGCTCATGGACAATCTGATAAAATCTAAGGAATGGTGGGAGCTTATCGAGCCATGAATCATCAACCTAGAACCGAGTGTGATCTTAACGGGGTGCGCAGAGAACGGAGCATGCAGAGATGATCATGAAGGATTACAAAGTGAAGAATGTCCTATTCGCGTTAATAGACAAGACCATTATCAAGACAATCTCAAAGAAAAACACATCGAAGGATCAATGGGAAATCGATGAAGAAAAAATATCAAGGTAATGAGAAAGTGAAGAATGCGCAATTACATAGATTAAGAAGGAATTTTGAAATCCTTGAGATGAAATTAGGGGAATCAATCATAGATTACTTCTCCCGAGTAATGGAAGAACTACTATGGTTGATCACCAAGGTCTACTATGTACCAGGTTTAAAGAACAACCTCTTCAGCGTCAGGCAGCTGCAACAAAAGAGATTAAGATTCATCATTGATAATGACGCTTGTGACGTCTGGCACAAGACAGGCAAAATAATTGTGATGCATTCGACTATGACAAAGAATCGAATGTTTGTGGTACTTGCAGTGGTGAGAAAGACTAAAGAAGCTGAAGGAGAGAAGTGTTACCAAGCGATAAAGAAAGATAACAATATGTGGCACAAGAGATATGGTCATCTCAATCAACAAGGATTGAGATCAATTTAAGAAAAAGAGATGGTAAAGGGTCTACCTAAGCTGACGAATGAGGAGGGAGAAAAAAGATGCGATGTCTGTCTGAGGGGGAAACAGAACGAAACGTCAATTCCAAAGAAGAGTACATGAAGATCATCACGGGCTCTGTAACTCGTTCACACGTATCTCTGTGGACCAATAAGTCCAGTTTCCATCAACGGGAAAAGGTACATACTTAACTTTATAGATGACTTTATCAGAAAATGATGGACATATTTGCTAGTAGAAAAATCGGAGGGGGAGAATACAACTCTAGGAAGTTTGAGGAATATTGTAAAGATTTTGGAATACAGAGACAGCTCACCGCGGCATACACGCCCCAACAGAAGCGTGATGAACATGACGCGGTGTCTGTTGATTGAGAGATCAGTGCCGAGGAAATACTGGACAGAAGCAGTACAATATGCAGTCTACATATTGAATAGAAGCCCATCTAAAGCCGTAGAGAATGTAACACCAGAAGAAAAATGGAACAATTGGAAGCCGTCTGTTGAACATCTCAGAATTTTTGAAAGCATATCATATGCCCTTGTACCGTACCAGAGGAGAATCAAACTTGATGAGAAGAGTATCAAGTGTGTGATGTTTGGGATAAGCAAGGAATTTAACGCATATCGGTTGTTTAATCGAAAAACTGGGAAGATACTAATAAGCTGAGATGTTCTGTTTGATGAAGACAGAGGCTGGGATTGGGAAGATCACCTGCAGCAGCAAGAACTTGAGTGGGAAGAGACGGATAAAGACTCTGTAGAAGAAGTAGGAAATCAAGATAATGATCACACAGATCATCATGATGAAGAAGCTGTTGCGGAAGAGGAAAATGTGGTGGAGGAAGCTGATCCAGATGTTAGGTTTTTAAGCAATTCGACAATTATCAATTAACTAATCTAGCAAAAAGTCTAAGCCCTAAGTCTTGTATTAACTTAATTGAATCTGAAAAATAGGGAACTCGATTATACTTGAAGTTTGATTAGTGCAGGGGAGATAAGATCAGGTATAAGTTCTCCAAGTGTAGCACCTCTATTGATAGTCCACACGCACGCAAGTAGGAGAGAAGTCTGCTAGAACTTTGTGTGCAATTCTCTTAGGATTTCGACTTGTGCAATCATCGGCTAGAGTTTCTTATCCATCAAAAACGTGTCATATATCATATATATAGGGAGTTTAAGTTAACCTAACTAATTCCTAGTTGAACTAGGATTAATTTAGGCTCAGCCCAAAACACATAATTAATTCCTAGTTGAATTAGGATTAATTTAGACTCAGCCCAAAACACCTAATCAATTCCCAGTTGAATTAGGATTACTTTAGGCATCGAAACAAATATTCCAACTCCGTGATGCTTGCTTCAATCCATAAATGTATTTGTGAAGTTTGCACACTTTCCCATCAGTTTTAGGATCAACAAAACCCTCGGGTTGTGTCATATACACATCATCTTCTTGAATACCATTCATGAACGCGGTTTTGACATCTATCTGCCAAATCTCATAATTATAATGAGCAGCAGCCGCTAGGAGAATCCGAATACAATTAAGCATAGCTACTGGAGAATAGGTTTCATCATAGTCATCATCGTGGACTTGTTTGAACCCTTAGCTACCAGTCTAGCTTTATGAATCTGTATGTTACCATCCACATCAATTTTCCTCTTAAAAACCCTTTTACACTCGATTGCTTTCGCACCATGAGGTAAATCGACCAATGACCAAACTTGGTTTTCCGACATGGATTTCATTTCGGATTGTGTGGCCTTCAACAACTTTTCGGAGTCACGGCCCATCATTGCTTCTGTCACGAGGAATCTCAGATATCTCTCGGGTTCATGACGGATTCTACCGGATCTGCGAACTTCAAGCTTTACAGGTGTTGAATCGATAATATCTTGCGAGTCTAATTGCTGCTCTTCCTGTACGGATTGAGCAGCTTCTTGTAGTTCTCGAATTTCTTCGAGTTGTACTTTTCTCCCATTGTTTTTCTTAGAAAGAAACTCTCTCTCAACAGAAACACCATGTTGAGCAACAAACACTTTGTTCTCGGTTCGGTTATAGAAATAGTACGCCATGGTTTCATTCGGATAAACAAGGAAGAAGCATTTATCTGATTTTGGTGCAAGTTTATCGGATATTAATCATTTCACATAAACCTCGCATCCCCAAATCTTCAGGAAAGACAGATTGGGAATTTTTACCGTCCACATCTCATATGGTGTCTTTGCCACTGTTTTTGATGGCACTATATTCAGCGTAAACGCAGAAGTTTCTCGAGCATATTCCCAAAAGGATAACAGAAGATCAGTATGACTCATCATTGATCGAACCATGTCAAGTAATGTTCGATTCCTCCTCTCAGACACACCATTCCATTGTGGTGTTCCGGGAGGAGTGGGTTATGAAATAATTCAACAATCTCTCACATGGTCGGTGAACTCTTGACTTAAGTATTCACCTCTTCGATCAGATCGAAGAACCTTAATACTCTTGCCAAGTTGATTTTGTACTTCATTTTGGAACTCTTTGAACTTTTCAAAAGATTCCGATTTCTGTCTCACTAAATAGACATAACCGTATCTACTGAAGTCATCAGTAAATGTAATGAAGTAGTTGAAATTTCCTCTGCCATTTAGGCTCATTGGACTGCATACATCGATATGTATAAGTCTCAATAAATCGATGGCCCTTTCATTGAGTTTGTTGAAAGGAGTCTTTGTCATTTTGCCCAATAAACAAGATTCACATTTCTCAAATGATTCATAATCAAATGAGTCCAAAAGCCCATCATGATGAAGTTTTTGGATGCGTTTCTCGTTTATATGCCCTAAACGATAATGCCAAAGAAAACTCGGGTTTGAATCATTTACTTTGAAGCGTTTGATATTAATGTTATATATAGGTGTAGCTTGGTCAAAAATATAAAGCCTATTCGATAATGGGGCGCTGCCATAAAACAAGTTATCTCGAGTAAAAGAACAACATTTTTTTTAATCGAAAATGAAAAACCTTCAGTATCCAAAACCGAAACAGAAACAGAAACAATGTTTCTGCTTATAGCAGGTACATAGTAGCAATTTTCTAAATCCAAAACTAAACCAGATGGAAGAGACAAATTATATGTTCCTACGGCTAATGCAGAAACTCTTGCTCTGTTTCCTACATGTAAGTCCACTTACCCCCCTTCTCCAAGCTTCTACTGCTGCCTAGGCCCTGCATATTAGTACAAATATGAGCACCACAGCCGGCAAAATACCCATGAAGTAGGACTTTTTGAAGCAACATTTACTTCGATAACAAAAATACCTGAAGGAGCGCCATACTGCTTCTTCATCTTCTTGTAATCTTCCAAATGTTTCTTGCAGTTTCTTTTCCAATGCCCTTGCTCGTTACAGTAATTGCAGACGTCCATTTTAGATGGGGTCGGGCCTGGTTCTGGTGTATGGATGTGGCCGGCTCCTGGTTCACAATCGGGTCAGGTTTAGCCTTTCCCTTTACCCTTGTCCTTCCCATGTTTCTTAAATTATTTACCCCCTTGCACTAAGAGTACAGGCGGGGCGCCCTTCTTGACATTCAGCTTTGTTGTATTAAGCATTCCATGCAGCTCAATCAACGTTTTCGTCATGCTGTTCATATTATAGTTCAATACAAACTGATGATAACAAGACGGCAGCGACTAAAGTATGATGTCTGTAGCCAACTCTTGGCTAAGGGGACAGTCTAGTTTAGCCAGATTATCAATATAACCCATCATTTTCATGACATGACTACTCACCGAACCATCCTTCGATAGTTTGCATTCGATGAGAGATTTCACCGTTTGGTATCTCTCATATCCTGAAACATCCCCTTTACGCCAGTCACGATCTCGATGGGCGACACCACATTCTCGTTCTGCACCTGCAGTTCCGAGATCATGGTCACAAGCATCAAGCATTGTACATATATCACATCATTGGAATGCTTATCCCAAGCATTCCTAGCTGCAATAGTGGCATTGGCAGCCGGTCTAGGAGGCAAGACTTGTTCCAAAATATAGTCTTTCTTCTCCTGCCTAAGAACAATTCTCAGGTTACGGTACCGACTCAGGCAATTTTTCCCATTAACTTGTCCTTCTCAAGGACATATCGAAGGGAAAATGAGTTGTGGTTATGGTTGTTGTTATTTACCATAGCTGAAATTAAGAGAGGTAAGTAGTTTTAGTTATGATGATTTAAGTGTTGAGAAATCTTAACATATTTAAGAAAACTCACATTGTGTTCAATCAATAGTTCCTCGATTGAATACAATGATCCCGAGATCCATATTTTAGAAAAATCTGAGTGAGTCCAGCTCATCGGCCAAACCTTAGTTATTTAGGTAAGCAACTTATTTGCTAGATATATCACATATATAACTCTCTGTCGTGATTTGACATCTCATATGCCAAAATCACTTTGATGTCTTAAAACTCAAGACAGTCTTGATATCTCAGTCAACTAAAACAATCTCATAATCATATGGTAACGGTTACCATCTGCCTCACCCATGTCAAAGCAGGTACCTAACCCGAGCTAGCCAACCATACGATGAAACGAGCCTTGATAGTAGACGTGAATTGGAAAGACATCAATTTCTTGATATTTGTTTGAAGAACTAAACTTTAACTTGAATGTATATCATATATGCACTCAAGAGGGTTAAAAGGGGATTTTAAAACTCAAAAAAATAAAATCAAAGGCTTTAAAATTTTATTTATGAATTTTCTAATCATGACCCTGTGCCGGTTGGCACCTGTTGGTTTTTCTCCAACTTGGTATAATTTTTCTTAAACCGATTGCGAGAAAACCATATCCGGTCTAATCTTATTAAACTGGATCATTCAGGGCTATTTTAAATTAGGTTATATTTTATTTTGGTTTATCACATCAAAACCCTGAAACACTAATTTTTGATTTCAGTGAAACCCTAATTATCGATTTCAATGAAACCCTAATCATGCAATTTTAATTCAATTAAAACGAACTATTAATCAATCAATCAAGCATAAAAAAATCATATTTCATTAAGATTACAACGAGCTCAAATTTTTTGATTTCAGCAATAATAAAATCAGCTCTGATTTTCGATTTCATTAAAACCCTAATCATGCATTCTAATTCAATTAAAATAAACTTTTAATCAATCAATCAAACATGAAAAAACCATATTTCAATAAGAATACAACCTGGCTCTGATACCACTGTTAGGTTTTTAAGCAATTCGACAATTATCAATTGACTAATCTAGCAAAAACCATAAGCCCTAGGTCTTGTATTAACTTAATTGAATCTGAAAAATAGGGAACTCAATTATACCTGAAGTTTGATTGGTGCAGCGGAGATAAGATCAAGTATAAGATCAGCAAGTGCTCCAAGTGTAGCAACTCTATTGATAGCCCACACGCACGCAAGTAGGGAGAGAAGTCTGCTAGAACTGTGTGCAATTCTCTTAGAATTTCGACTTGTGCATTCATCGGTTAGAGTTTCTTATCCATAAAAAACGTGCCCTATATCATATATATATGGAGTTTAAGTTCACCTAATTAATTCCTAGTTGAAATAGGATTAATTTAGGCCTAGCCCAAAACTCCTAATTAATTCCTAGTTGAATTAGGATTAATTTACGTCCAGTCCAAAACACCTAATTAATTCCGAGTTGAATTAGGATTACTTTAGGTCTTTCCCAAAACTCATGTTTTCATCCGAAACCATGTATTATTACGCTCAAGTCATAAATCATTCCTATAATGATCATTCCCTATTGAATTGTCTCCATTTGCTTAGGTGTGTATCTCCACTCACAAATTATAAGTGGACTCTAGCAAGCCATTACAACCCCTAGTACCATATGACTTTGTCTAATCTCGATGTTGGAACCGACCATATAATTAAGTACAAATGATTGCAGGACATTCCCAACAATCTCCCACTTGTAGTGGAATCATATATTCCCAAAATCCCTTTGTCTCCATTCCCCAACACCAGAACGTATACCTGAAGGAACCAGAACCACTAGAACGAGACAACAACCTATCTGGATGAAAGACTATGTCACTGGAACTGCAAGAATTCTTATGGCAGAGGAGGAAGAATAAATGTTTGCAATGTACATCGAACATGAAGATCCAAAAAGTATTTGAGGAAGTTCTCCGATTGAAAGAGTGGAAAAAGGCCATGGAAACTGAGATTATCTCAATACAAGAAAATAATACTTGGGAGCTCGTAGAATTTTTTGAGGGAGCAAAGATGATCAGATTAAAGTGGATCTACAAAACGAAGTTCAATGAGAAAGGATAAATCGAAAAATTTAAGGCTAGACTAGTCGCCAAAAGATATCACTAGAGACAAGGGGTTGATTTCTATGAAGTATTTGCACCGGTGGCTAAGTGGGACAGACAAAGACTAATTCTTGCGGTGGCTATATAGAAGGAATGGAAAGTGTTTCAGCTTGATGTAACAAGTGCATTTCTACATGGAGAATTGAAGGAGGAAGTTTATATGGAACAGCCTAAGGGATTCGAAGTGAAAGGAGAACCAAACAAAGTACTGAAACTGAAGAAGGTGTCGTATGGATTAAAGCAGGCTCCTAGAGCATGATACAGCCGAATAGAAGAATACTTCTTGAAGGAGAATTTTAAGAAGTGTTACGTAAGCACACACTGTTCATAAAGAAGAAGGAAAATGATGTACTGATAGTGAGTGTATATGTAGATGATCTCATATACACGTGAAGCTCAATGAAAATGAATGCACAATTTAAAATATCCATGATGACAGAATTTGCAATGACAGATCTGGGAGCAATGAAGTACTTCTTAGGTGTTGAGGTTGTCCAAGATGAAGAAGGGATTTTCATCAATCAACGGAAGTATGCTGCAGAAATTATTCGAAGGTTTGAAATGGAGGAAAGAAATCCAGTGAGAAATCTGATTGTACCTGGTCAAAGATTATCAAAGGCGGATGCTGGTGATGTTGTTGATTCTACTGAGTTCAAGCAGCTCATTTGGAGCCTAAGGTATCTAACTACTACTCGGCCAGACTTGATTTACTCTGTAAATTTGGTCAGTGGGTATATGGAGAGTCCCAAGGAGCAACACATGTTGGCCGTGAAGAAGATCTTAAGATATGTTTAGGGAACACAAATCATTGGAATACAATACAAACGTGGGAAGTCAGCAGGACTGATTGGGTTTGTTGACAGCGATTATGATGGAGATGTGGATGACAGAAAGAGCACCTCTGGGTTTGTGTTCATGTTAGGTGAAAGAGCAGTTGCATGGTCCTCAAAGAAGCAACCTATTGTCACCTTATCCACGACAGAGGCGGAGTATGTCTCAGCAGCTTACGGAGCATGTCAATCAGTTTGGCTTATAAATGTGCTGGAAGACATTGGATGTAAACAAGAGGAAGGAACGCTAGTGTTCTGTGACAATAGCCCAACCATCAAGCTGTCAAGTAACCCAGTGCTACATGGAAGAAGCAAGCACATCCATGTGAGATACCATTTTCTCAGGAATTTGGTAAAGGAGGGAACAATAAGACTTGAATATTGCACTACTAGATATCAAATGGCTGATGTTATGACCAAAGATGTGAAACGAGAAGTGTTGGAAGATCTGAGGGAGAGAATGAGAGTAAGAGTCAAGGAAGAGTAAACCGAAGAAGCAAGCTTCTTGGTTTAAGGGAGGGAATGAAGAATAAAGCCCACTAAGAATGGGTCTGTGTTTTAATGTCATTAGGTCCAGTAGACTGAGTCATTGTTAGTTGAATCAGAGGTGAATTAGTCATCACCGAGTTCTAAGGAAGAAGAGGGTTAGAGGTTTAGTTGCTGAGAGTTTTTCGGAGTCTTGTTTGAGTCTTGTAAGGTCTATAAAATCATCGTTTTTCTTATCAATTGAATGAAGCATTTCAAATTTCTTAAGTGCAAGTTACAATTTTAGTTCAACATTTCCGTGAAGAATTGTCATATATATTTTTTTTAGAAAGCTCAACACCTCTCTCTTCTTTTACTTTTGGTTTTTGATGGAAAGATTTTATCAAAGTAAGACTTGTCAAAATAGGCATTAGAAACTTTACTAACTTATTATACAACAATTTAAACCATTATAATCTCGATCAATTAACTTCTTTTAGCTTTGTTTATTAAGGAATTAATTAAAATACAAGTTAATTAAAATATTTAAATGAGATTGTTAAGAAAATAACGACCGATGAAAAAAATTTATTCAATAAACTTTACGATTTCGTTAGTAAAGTCAACAAAAATTACAGATGATATTTTTTCTACTAGTAAATGGTAAATCTATTAAATACATGCGTATTTTCACATTCATAAATTGAATTTTAGTGTTTATAACAATTTACTAATATAATTGTAAATTGTGGTTCAATACAGAAAATCAACAAAAAATTATAATTTACTTGGTGAGTTAAAAAAAATTTGTGATTAAATTCAACCACTTAAATGTAATTTTTCTTATTCTAACTTTGTTTAAAGTTGAAGGTTTTTTATTGATACTTTTCCTCTTCATATTCTAAAGTTAAGTTGATTAAAAACATTTATCTTTTAATTTAAATAGAATTTTCAAAAATGCAGGTTAAAACATTATGTTTCAGGCGATTTGACGGATAACAAAAATACACACAAAAAGCTGATAAAATCCTAACCAGGAGAGCTTAGTTGATAGAAAACAGCCGCCAGTTTGTTTTCCCCGATGTCTGATTCTCTCGACAAATATCAGTCAGCACAACAATTTACAAATAAATAAAGTTATATTTTATGCTGTTAATTTGTTTCCCTTCAAGAGCAGCTGTAACGGGTTGCTTCATGCGTTTTTTAAAACGGTTCTTAAAAAAAAAAGAATATAATAGTAATAAATTTGTTGAGAAAATGAAGAATCGTTTCTTAAATAAGCAATTTAAGAAACGAGTTCTTAGCCACGTGGCTTGTCCTAATTTTGTTATTTTCTCTCTAAACGAAATTGAAAGAGAAAATGAAGAACGAAGAACAATCAAGATCTCTGTTTGGAATCTCTTTGTCTAATCGACCAACTTGGCAACAGTTTCTCATTTGTACTTCTGGGTTCTTCTTTGGTTATCTTGTTAAGGGAGTTTGCGAGGTTCGTCTTCAAGTCTCTCTCTTTCTTCATTCAGTTCCAATTTAATTCCCAAAAAATTTCTGGTAACGTAATTTTGAGATAATTCGACATACTCTGCTCCTGATTTTTGTATTCAAAATCATTTTTGCATGCCAAGTGTTTGATTGATGTTTTGTTTCTGAGAAACAAATGCATGACGAACTACAAGTCTCTCCAAAAACTTTCAAGTCAAAAACTTGTGATCTTGCAAAAGAACAGACTTTGCAGAAGGTAATTTGGCTCTACAGTTGTTATTAAATTAGGAGTAATATATAATTACTGACTTGAATTGTTTTGTCTTGCATCACCTTTTGAATCTGCAGGAATATGTTTATAATCGCCTAGTATTGAGGTACAAACTCTTCGCTCTCAGTGCTTTCTCATAAATCCTCGATTTTGTCAGCTTCGAATCTCTTGAGCTGTTTTAAAGGTTCTTCATCTTCTGATTTCTAGTGATCTCGGTCAAAAATTTCATTTGTTCGCTTATCATTTTCATGGATTTTAGTTTCGATGTTTATCATTTGCTATATAGCTGCTTTGTGTTTCCTTTTGCTCTCTATATCAAACCGGGTTGGTAACATCCCGCAGTTCAGTGGTGACAATACTCAGTTTGGTGTTGGTGACCAATTTGGCAGTGAAGACCAAGTTGGAGTCATGGACAAAGATGAGATAAAGATGGAAGATGGACCGATTGGTGGAAGTTTCGAACTTTGATCTTTTCAACACTTAAGATCTTTTCATGTTTATCTTTTGATTAGGAGTAGCTATTCTACATTGCTTCTCCAGATGAACAATTTATGCAGAAACAATCTACTTTTGCTATTTTGAAAATAATTTGTAGCTTGAGATTGTTGCCTAAGGTAAACATTGATTTTTAAACAAACAAAAAGAGCTTCGTTTCAGCTTTGCTTGTGTCAATTAATATGAAATGTTCCATCTGTTTCTGCATATACATACGCACAAACTTTGAATATTCCATCCTTGCATAGATTATGTTCTGTTTCTTCCATAAGAAATAGCATCTTCTGAGCATTCAGCACAACAGGTGACCCTTGTTTTGTTTTCTCAACAATCTGCTTTATTAGTTGCTTTTCAATTTCACTCTCGAAGTCACTGCCTTCTCCTTCTCCTTCTTCCTAAGTTGTTTTACAAAATTACCCTGTCCATGAATACATTTCAGCGTTATTGCTTGTTCTTGGTTTGATCTTATTCACATTAGCCGATGCACAAATGTCTCCTTATGTTTAACATTGCTTCTTTCTATATGTATGTGTGTGTATTGATTTTCGAAGTTTGTGAAATTAAACTTCATTCGTGCTGTTTTTGTTTCAAAGCAGTGGTAGCTGTTTGATTTTTCAATTTCATTAATTCAATAAATAATAATTTTTAATTTCATTAATTCATTGTTTATTAATTTTTTTTATTTTAAGAACCTCTCTTAGGGTTTCACCATTACACTTCCACATTAATCAACAATGTTTAGCTATTTCAGAAAAAAAAAAAAAATTAATAAACAAATGGTAAGAACTCCATTAGGAGTTCTTACCATTGTAGTTGCTCTAATTTCCTTTTCTTCATACCATGAAGAAAACTGTTACAATAAAAGTTATAATTGCTCAATTCAACGAAAATATTATCTTTCATCCGCTGCTCACAACACCTTAAGTCTTAAACTATTCAAATTGCTTCGAACCATCACAAAAAGTATGACTAATAGGGCGATGTACCGGCAGATTGAACCAGGTGAAGATGGTGGAAGCAATCAGCTGCAGTTGGTCGGCTCTCTTGCATAGGTTCCAAACACTTTCCTTGAAGTTCTTTCAATATCTTGGGCACATTACTTAACCCACACGTCTTAATCATATAACCTACTCCCCACACATCCACTTTCGTCGCATGCAATCCTCTCTCCATCTCCGGTGCGTGTCTCCCACGCTCTTCCCCCTCTTCCTTCTCTACAGCTTTGACCACAGGGCGGTGCGGGTTAAACTGTGGTGACTCAACGGCTGCATCAAAGCCACAAACGAACCATTCCGCGTCTGTTGTAGTCAGTGTACTTCTCAATACATTATCCCATCCCATGTCACGATGCATGAACGAGAGGTCATGAATTGCAACGAGAGCTCTAGTTACACATAGCAGCGACTCGATGAGCTCGTTGACGTTTCGAGGTTTGACTCTGATTCCACGTGGCTTAAAACTCAACGAGAGATTCTTCTCGCTTGCTCCGTCTAAATGCTCAGCGTGTTGAACTCTTTGGTCGAGAATATCGTAGATTCTCTTCACTCCGCTCCATCTTCTCGTGCTTGAATAATACCTAGTCACCGTGTGAGGAGTCAATTCTGTCACAAAATCTCCATGATCAATTCTCTCGAAGTCGTTGTAACATGAATGCCTCTTAGTGCACAGATCTGCAAGCAAAGGTAGAAGAGAAGCGAGACGGTAACAAGGAACCAAGGCCTTGATTCGATCCGACGGTGAAAAGATGTCGAATGAATAAAGATTGGTGCAGATCACTCGATCCTGCAATGAACGGCTTAAAGCACAGAACGTTATTGTAAACCCTATTGCGTGATATCCAAGGATATAAGGAAGGTCATTGTATGACCAAAGAATCTTCTCAACCAGTAGAGAAGAAGGATCACTTTCACCTTCTCGTACTTCATCAGTCTCTTCTCCTCTCCATAACCCAAATCCTTTAACAAATCCCAACACGTTAGGCCACTGATCTTGAACATTTTCAACAAAAGACGATGAATCCGGTTTACGCAAAACCACCATTTCACAAAACTTTGAAACCATCCGGTTAACACAATCATCCCAAAGTGGGATCAGAGAGTCTTTGCTCGAGATAACAAAACTGTTACTAGGGTTTATGCGGGACATTATGGGGCTGATGATATCGTACGTGATTGCTCTACAATCTTGTAGCTCAGTGGAGGATATAGTGAAGAATAGCTCTTTTCCCGGTGGCAAGTCTTTGTATACATCTCGCCGGAGAGGGAACCGGAGATTCTCCGGCGGTGGTTCATTAATATACCGAGTGAGCTCAAATAAACTTGGAAGATTTCCCACCGGCATACGCAATTTACTCAAGTAATGCTCTGATGGATCTTGGAACTCCAATGTTGATATTGCTATATTAACAACAATTTACATGTTAATGATATAAATAATGCTTATTAAAAGCTAAAAGATTCGATAGAGATTTAAATTCATAATGAATTCTGAGAAACAAATATAGTATAAGATTAGAGAGATTCGATGTTCATATTGTAGGTACAATATACGTGTGTTACCTGAAGGTGAAGGAGCAGATGATGAAGTTGACCTTTGTCTTCCAAAGACTTTAAGATTTTGACCAGAAATGAATTTATCCAAAGAAAATCCTTTAAGAGGTCCATCTTCGAAGGATTCCATAGTACAAGCCACCATGTAATCATCCAAGTATGTGAGCTCGTCTGCATTCAAGAAGCTTGACCCACTAACCCTAATTCTCCCGTAATCAACCTCTCCTTCTTCAGCCCATAAGTTAACCGATTCCTCCCAAGTTAAACGTATTTTCCCAATACGACGAATATCTTTCAACGAAGAAGACGACGAAGATGAAGAAGGAATCGTCTCCAAAGACGGATTGTATAGTGATTTATTAGAGAATAAACCTGACCCTCTAGCAATGTTGTGTGAATAAGGATATTGTCTATGCTCATCTCCAATTATTGACAATGCTAATCTCTTCCCTCTTCCTACAAAGTATATACTCAATTTCAGCTCAAACAATACAAGTTCCTTCAATCCTAATCAATAAGACCAATAAACAATCGGTACTAAGTATAGTTTACAAGTCCATATACGAATATAACACATTATCGTATAATGTGACTATTAAATTTTGGACAAGTCAATGATAATAAATGTTATAAAAGTAAATTTACCGGTAGAAGTGACAGGGTTATTGTCAATAACGTATTCGTCTCTTAAAGTCATCAATGGTGGAGGAAGAGTAGAAGGAAGAGGAAGTGCTTCACCAGATGGAGGAGTTGAGGTAAAAGTCGTCGGAGCACCACCACGACTGCGACTAGTACTCGGAGTTCTGACACGCGGACCCATGAAAAGAGCTAATTCCTGATAGACTTCTTCATCAAAAGACGCGGGAAGTCGATGTTGTTTTCGTTCATAAGGAGAGAGTCTGAAGTAACTCTTACCGTATTTCTCTCTATCTCCTCCTTTTTCCCAATCATATACTTTCCTAAACTCACCAAGCATGTTGTCCCATTTCGTACCGGCGATTTTCGAATCCCGGTTTATACCATGCCGGTTTAAGTACTCAGCTACTTCTCTGTCTTTTTCAGCACGAGTTTTGCCTCTTCCTTCGCCTAAACCGGATCCGGATCCAGAACCGGTTCCCTGGTTTTGGTATTGGACTCTCCACGCTCTTGCTAACCATAACATCTCATTTGGTTTCCACACAGGACTCACGTACTTACCTTTTCTGAATTTAGGCTGAAACGACTCCGTTTCATGTTGTTTTTCGTTGTTTGTTGCTTCTTGCTCCGGTGGTGAAGATCCGGCGGTTTCGGTGGAAGAAGCTGCTACAATGGCGGTGGTTAGAGTTGGAGATAAAGGGATTGTGGTGGAAGTTGGTATAGTAGAAGGAGATGGTAAGGCTTTCCATTGAGGTGGAGAGAGACCAGTACTTGAAGTACCAAAACGTGGTCGTTTTGGAATGGCTGAAGCTCCGGGAGAAGTGACGGTGGGTATGAAGATCGGAGAAGGAAGAAAAGATTGACGATGGTGGTGGTGATGGTGAAGAAGTGATGATAGGTTTGGTGTTTGGTGATCAAGTGAAGAATCTTTAGGTGAAGAGATTTGGTTCGGTGATGGTTTTGTAGCATCTCCTTTTGTTGTCTCACCCATTTCAAGTAGCACTCAAATAAAAGAGGAAATTAAAGAATAACCCAAAATAATATTTAAAAAGACAAAAAAAAACAAAAACAAAAACAAAAAAGAATGGAACAAGACGAACCAGAGAGATTGATATATTTGTTGAGACTCGAACTGGTTTATAGCTTCGATCCCTTGGCTTTGGGGTTTATGAAGAGTGAGAGGACTGTTAGGGTTTTTAGCTTTTTGGATTTTGCTTTTTGCAGAAATTGATAACAAGTACTATTTTTACAAGTATAATAAATAAAAATTGAGTACAGAATAATTTCCCAAATCTAGTAGATATTGTAATTTGATTCTTTTCAAGTACAACATTTCTAATTTATCTCATTAACAATAACTAAATTTTGAAATTTATTTGAAAACAAATTTGGAAACAAATATTTTCTTACTTAATAGAATGTTTTTTGTAAATCTGACTAATATGGCCTATACAATTAGGGTTTTTATAAATATTTAAGTCCTATCTAAAAATAATTTTGTCGATTTGTTCATAATTTAGATAAACACTAAATGGTAAGTTTGAATCTATCTGTTCTAATTAAAATATTTATAGTTATGAATTGAATCTTGTCGATTTACTGATGGATTGTTAAATTTTTTTAAAAATTTTTAATAAATGATTAACTTTCACTATACTTTATCAAAAGGTTGGATCCTATCATATATTAGCTAGTTTTTATTGGCATTATAAGTTTTTGACCCAACAAAAAGATAAATTTA